>PVJN01002405.1:0-118677 GCA_004026805.1 Lasiurus borealis
GTGTGTGTGTGTATGTGTGTGTGTGTGTGTGTGTGTGTGCATGCTGCAGACATGAGAGGGGCTGGAGGCCACGGATGTGTGTGTGTGGAGGAGGAGGGATGGGGCTCCCTGGCTTGGTCCTGGCTGGCGGGCAGGGACAAGATGAGCACAGGGCCACAAGTGAAGGCCATCGTGTGTACTTGAACTTGGTCTTATCTGTTGAAGTACCTTCTCATCTGTGTCGCTTGTTTGAAGTCCCTGTTTGGCACTTGGCCCGTGACCACCTGTCTCGCCCGAGGGCTGTGGGGGTTCCCAGGGTTTCAGGGGCCCCTGCCCTCTTGCCAGCACCGAGCTGCATGATGCGGAACCAGAGACTGTTCCGAGCCCTCGAGGTTTTGTCAAGTTTTCTCTTCCCGGTCCGCTGTCCGTTTTATTCAACTTAGTAAGAGCCGAAGCGGAGACACCCTGCACGGCTGGGGGGTGAGAGAGCTTCCGGGCACAGATGACAGCAAAGAGGGGGTGAAGCCGGGGTGGGGGAGACGTGAAGATTTAAAAATCTTCAAACAAAGTATCCCCATCCCTTTCTTTGATGGAGAGAGAAGCTGAATCTCAGCGTTCAAGAGACTGCCAGCCTCAGAAGCGAAGATGGAACATGCAAACCCAGGCCTCCTCATTCTCTGTCTCCTTTTCTTCTCTGCCCAGGAAGCGGACAAGGGCAAGGCGGGCTTCGAAGATGAGAAGGAAGGAACGCTGGCCCAGGGTCTCCTGGCGACTGGCCTTGCCCAGCGGGCCCTAGGCTGAACCACATGATGGATTTAAAATAAAAAAAGGCCATGAATGGCCACATGACCTTGAACAAGACCTTGGACTTCTGCAGCCTCTCTCTTTACCTGCCCAGCAGCTGTAGAAGACCCAGGTTTACACCCAACTAGCATCGGTGGGCCCCCGCTCACCCCGGGCTGCTTGTAAGCCATGGGTCAACCAGTTCCCCCAACCTGTTTCCCAGTGACCTTGGCCTCTCCCACTTCTTAGATGATGAAGCCACAGTGGAAGCTGCCTGCCCGTGTACTTCCATTGGAGTCACTGGGGGAAAATCCCACTGAGTGGGAAGGCAAGAAAGGGAAGGTGGGGATGTGATCCCTTGGGTCTGAATCTCATGTCCTTTTTTCTTTCTACTACATCCTCATTTCTTTGCGCTCTGTAAGGACTTTGAACTTCAGCTTTCTCCTCTGTCAGTGGAGATAAGGGGGCTCACCCTGCAGGAACAACGGGGCCAAGACAGAGCCTGTACATAAAGGTGGCCAGCTGGTGCTGGAGGGCTTGATTGTCCAGGAGACAGAGCGAAAGAAAGACACACACTGGCACCCGCGAGACTTTGCTGGGAGCTGGGCGCGGGAGGTGGGTGAGCAGGGTGAAGAGCAGCCCTGGAACCTTCCTGCCTATGTCCTTCAGGAGAACCGAATGGGCTCCCATGGGGACTGAATCTCGCGTCTCCGTGTTGAACCTGTCAGAATGCTTGAAAAAAAAAAACACACAAAAACAAACAACAATAGTACAAAAACTGTTACTTGTGTCCCCAGAAATAAGGATTTACTTCATGAGGCAAAAGCAATGGCTGGAAGAGCAGGGACTAGTCCCACAGATGGCTACTCTTCCCCCTGTGCCCTGGACAGCTGGTGCCCCCGGCCCCATGTGGATGAGCCCCCGGAAAGAAACAGCAGAGCCCTGCACAGTGACAGGCATGGACGACCCACCTGTGCCTCGACACGGGCCCTCAGGAGAAACCACGAGAAGGCAAATAAGAGGTGAGTTCATTGTCATAGAGTAGATGCTATGTTCTTCAATCTTTTGGTGTGAATCCTCACATGAGAATATTTTTTCATTGATTTTTTTTTTTTTTAGAGACAGTGGAATGCAAGGAGAGAGACAGAGAGAGAAACAACGATCTGAGAGAGACACATCCCGCAGGCACCCCAACCAGGACCAGGCACTATGCATGCAACCAAGGTACATGCCCTTTACCAGAATCAAACCTGAGACCCTTCAGGGCCAACGTTCTAACCACTGACCAAACTGGCGAGGGCTGTTCTTTGATATTAACCCAGACTGTTCCCTTCCAGAAGGTAATGAAGAAGGGAGGGCTTCGGGAGGTCAGTAACGTGTAAGATGGGTTCTGCCTGCAACCTTGTCCATCACCTATCTCCACAGCTGAGAACACTGGTGCCGAAATCCAACCAGGCTCACCAGCACCGCAGCCCACAGCCCGCAGGCCTTCAGCTGCACTGCAAAACAAAACAAAACTGGAAAAGGAGCTCACGTCCGAGATGACAGCCTTAGTGTCCCCATCTCTTGCACAAGGAGCCCCAAGTCCAGCCCCTCGGTGCTGTGGCCCACCCACCACTCACTTCCCTGGCCTGCCTCTTCCATTCCCATTCTTGGTGCACTCTTCCAGCTCCATTCCCATCGTGCCTTTCATTGGAAGCCCCGCCCCTTTAGCCCTGGTCGCCTCCCCTGCTGTCTGGGAGCCGCAGGGTCTCTGCTCTTGTGCTGATTCTTCTTCTCCGGAATGGCAGGTCTTTCTCTCCAGGCCCACTCTTCCCAGCTGAGCTGTAGATTTCTGAGACACAGGGGGGCACTTCCTGGGTTCTCAGCTCTGCCAGGTGCCAAGCAGAGGGCTGTGCATGTGAACCTGTGTGGATGCACCTGCTAGTGAAGCCACGCCTTCAAGCTTCCCTCACTGCAGACCTGTGCTCCTGGGAGGGCGTGCCAGCTCTCTGTTCTGCACTTTGGAACCAGGTGGCACAGGTAGACATGATGGCCGGGCCACTTCCTGGATGCGATTTTGAGTCCATTAGGTAAATTCCCCATGCCTCAGTTTCCCCTCTGTCCAATGGAGAGAGCCAGAGTGCCTGTCTCCCAGGGGGTTGTCAGGATTAAATATGTTAACGCATGTAAGGCACTCCACCAGGCCTGCCCTGGGTTAGCACTCCATACAGGTCAGCTCTGAAATACACAGGATAGGATCCCAGAGACTCAGAAAGAGCCCTCTGTCCGGTCTCTGCCAGTGCAGATTGAAAAACACATGTTCAGGGAGGCTGAGAGCCCAGGCCAAGGTCACGTCCAGGAGGCCAGTATGTGATAGGGGCCCAGTCAAGACCTCAGACTCTTTGTGACATTGAACTACATTGTGTGTTTGTGTGTGTGTGTGTGAAAGAGAGAAAAGAGAGAGAGAGAGAAGAGAGAGCGCTGTGAGGCCGGTAGGATGGGGAGAGAAGGCAACACCAGCCTGTTTCCAAATCTGAGCAGATTTCTAATTAGGATAACATTCAGCTGTTCTCGGGAGGAAATCTCAGAGAGGAGGCAGCCATCTCGGGCTGCTCAGAAGCACCAGCGGCAGAAGGTAATCAGGCTCCTTGAACCCGCCCCGCCACCCGCCTGGGATGGGGCGTGCTATCTTCGTCTCCCCCGCGCTACCCCGAGCCTTTAGCAATCGCTAACAATCCTATTTACTCCGTGTACCCAACACAGCTCCGTCGCCGCCGCCCTATTTTTATCTAATATTGAAATTTCTCTGCCTAAGAGGAGCCCGAATATATTATGATATCTGCGGAATGAAGCCTGTGCACAATCCGCAGCGCAGACCCCGTGCGCATGGAGCCGGGCTCCGGCACAAATGGAGGAATCATCCCGTTTTCCTTTGAAAGGAAATTCAATGGGATACATTTTCAGAAAAGCAAAATCATGTTTATTTAAAAACAGATTTTTGAAAACTTGGGGCTTCAAACCACTTTTTTTGTATCTCTCTGCGGGATACACCGTCCTATAATGTGTAGCATAGTTTCCCTGCCGAAACCGAAGCTGCCTTCGTGTTCCTCCCTGAGGCAGGGCCCGCTCGTAGGATGATCACCATTGTTTCTATGGGTAACAGGTCAAAAACACCTGGTAGTGTTTGAGGCGTTGCAAAGAATTCTTTCGACATGTCTTAGAGTGACGGGAGGGTAGGGGAGAGTGAAAGGTCCCCCATTTTGCAGATGAAGAGGCTAGTCTACACCACCTGCAATGATATTGAATGATTGCTGAGCCCCCCAGTGGCTCGGCTGGCGGTATTGAGTGTTCAACATGGGCAACATCATTTTGCTGTTCCTTTCACACTTAGTGTGAGCGGCACTCTGAGGGTGATAGTGATGACATTGGTAATATCCTCTGCTTATTTCAGCAGCTTAAAGAGGTTAAGTCTTCACCATCTCCAGGGACACATTGGGAAACTGAGGCTGGAGAAGAGTGGGTCATTTGTGCAGGGCCTCATGGGTAATCAGGGCAGGCCTTGGGTTTAGAGGAGGACTTCTGTCTCTTGATGCGAATTCACCGGCCGGTCCCCATGGTTTAGGGGCTGCTGCCTTGGCCTTCTCCCCTCGGCCTGCACCACGTGGTTCTGAGTCCTGAGACAAAATCTGGCCAACTTTGTTTTCCACAGCGTTGCAAGTGAAGAGGTCAAGTCCATAGTGAAGGAAGTTCTGGTCCTCGTTCCTGTCTCTTCATCTCTTGAGTTTGTCTCCACATTCTATTTCCCCATAAAGATTACAAAAGGAAAAAAAAGAATTCCTATAGTGCAAACCATCACGACAAACCAGTAAGCCCTCCAGGACTCCCTAAGTGGATCGCTGCCATTTCCAGTGAGACAAGCAATTTGCAGATGAAGCTCAGACAGGTGAGCATCTTCCCAGAAGCACAGCCAATGAATGGCCGTCTGAGGACCAAGACATGGGCTTCTTACGTGGTTCCTCCATTCGGTCATGAGGCTGCTTGGCTAGTCTTCAGTCTATGAAGGCAAAGCAGCCCTACCCACTAATCATGGGCTTCCCCCTGGATCTCTGAGCCTCCCGATCCCAGTCCCCAGAAGGTGGCTAACAGAAGGTTAGGAAAGTTAAGTAAAAAGTCTTTCTTTTCAGTATCCAGGAGCCTGATGGGGTAGCATCCCTCAAAGCAATAGCCCCTTGTGCAGGCACAAGGGTGGGTATGGAGCAAGGTCAAGCAAGTTCAGGAAAATTCTGGTTTCAACAGTTTCTTTGCAGCTGGATTTCTAGGTCCAGGTCCATTTAAGGAACTAATGTTCATCATGAATGTCCAAGAGAGACCATGGTGAAGTGCCTTTAAAATTATTTGTCTGGAGATCTTCTTCTTCTTCTTCTTCTTCTTCTTCTTCTTCTTCTTCTTCTTCTTCTTCTTCTTCTTCGAAGAATAGCATATGGTCAGGGTTCATGGTCAGCCAACTGTGGTCCTCAGGCCTATCAGGCTAGCTGCCTATTTTGTAAATAAAGTTTTATTGGAACCCAGAACTGATTGCTTATTGACATATTCTCTACAGCTACTTTTGCTCAACAAAAGCAGACTTAGGTTCTTGCAGTGGAGATAGTATCTGGTCCTCTGCAGAATAAGGGTATAACCCAGAGAATACTAAATTGGGCTCCCTTTTCTTTTTATTACAAACTTAGAGTCTCAGTATTGATCCTGGTAAGTCTTATAGCCAGCATAGTCTTTCCTTTATTTTTTTAAAAAACATATTTTTATTGATTTCAGAGAGGAAGGGAGAGGGAGAGAGAGATAAACATCAGTGATGAGAGAGAATCATTGATTGGCTGCCTCTGCATGCCCCACACTGGGGATTGAGCCCACAACCTGGGCATGTGCCCCAATCAGGAATTAAACTGTGACCTCCTGGTTCATAGGTCGATGCTCAACCACTGAGTCATTCTGGCTGGGCTAGTTTTTCTCTTCTTAATGGTAGGATGGGTCTTATCCCTGGAGATGGTCATGATGGGCCACCTTTAGAGTTATAGAACTTAGAGCCCTTTCAGTTTTCCATTCACAGCTAAGTTATGTAGACCCAGCCTGTGAGCAAGACATCTCTGAAATCATGAAGGTAGCTGGTGACTGAATGGTGAAAGGCAGTCCCTTCTACGTGGGTCTCAAGGGGGAAATTGGAGCAAGAGGCGTGTCTCTATTGCATTGTGCATCCGGACTGGAGGTCTATTCAAAGTCCCCCAGCGAGTGAAGCGCCTGGTGTGTGCCAATAGTTACAGGGCCTGGTAGGCAACTTGCTTTCGCTGGAGGTTTACATTTAGCTTTATGTTCTTTAATTTTTTCTTTGTTGCAGATTGGCTTCCAGTGAACTGAATATTAAAAAGATATTACAGGGAGGAACAACCGGCCCGGCTGATTGTTTTCTTCCCAAATGGAAGCGATGATGAGCGAACGCTTTCATTTACATAAACAATCAGTTAAAGGGGCCTCGCCGAACGTGAGCATTTATATTTGATGATATCCTGATTGTAGCCATCAATAACAATATTTTTACTGTTGGGTGGTAAACCTCATTACTCGGCATGTTTTAGGTGAGTGTGCACTTAAGCGGGTGAGAAGGAGATGATGGAAGGAGATGAGGGGGGGATGAAGGTGAGTGCTGGGCAGAGTGGGGGGAGACCACTTTGCCAATGAAGGTGGGTAACGAGTGACTTCACCCAGGGCCCTCGATGGTGCGGCCTTTGACTGCTCCCAGGCGGACACAGAGAAATGAAGTGTGTGGGAGCAGAAAAAGAGACGTCACTCACCCCACAAGCCTGTGTCCAGAGACGGAATGTGCTAGGCTCTGTCCTTGATGAGCTGGCTGTTGGGGGGATAACGGCGCCCCCATAGCCAAGTGGTGGCAGGGCTGTGGGATGAATGCATTGGAGCAAAGAAAACAAGTTCCCCGGAGTGGTTTTAGTGGTGCACGTGGTTCTGATTTTATTGTTCTGTTCTTTTGCTTTGTTTTCCTTCTGACTGTTTTACCTATTAATTTTAAATTTTTAATTTCAAATTTTTATACTAAGGTCTCACTTCCATAAAGCTCACTTTTGGTGCACGGACTGATGACTTGGTCTCTATGTTCCCACTTATCTGACTGCCATCCTGATCAAGGCACAGAACGTTCCAGCAGCTGAGAGGTCAAGTCTTTCTTTTTAAACATGAATTCTTGAATTAATCATATGTTTTAAACACAAGGATACCCTTCTCTATAAACCCGGATAAAAAGATCATAGAGAGAGATATAAAAATACATTAAGAAAATATGTGAAAGAGGCAGGTATTTGGTTAAACCAAATATTCTCATCTGCTGTTTCTGTGAAAGTATTTTGCAAATACAATTAACATTTAAATCAGTAGACTTTTGGGTGAATCAGATTGTCATGCATAATGTGGTGGGCAGGTCTTAACTCTTAAGACCTGCAATCAGTTGAAGGTCTTTCTAGAAGAATGGTCTTCCCTGAACAAGAAGGAATCATGCCAGCAAATGGCCTTTGGACTTGAACTGTAGCTCTTTCCTAGGTCTCCAGACTGCTCCCTAAGCTGCAGATTTTAGACTTACAAAGCTTTCACAATCATATGAGCCAACTCCCTAAAATCTCTCTCTCTCTCTCTCTCTCTCTCTCTCTCTCTCTCTCTCTCTCTCTCTCTCGCCCCCCACCCTTACTCTCTCAAACTATACTCATCCTGTTAGTTCCATTTCTCTGGATAACCCAGACTAATAACACCCACAAGATTATCCTATTCTGATGGTTTTCATGATGCTAGGAGCAATCTCTTAAAAAAAAGAAAAAAAAGAGAGAGAGAGAGAGAGAGAGAGAGAGAGAGAGAGAGAGAAAAGAAAGAGAAAGGAAGGAAGGAAGGAAGGAAGGAAGGAAGAAAGGAAGGAAGGAAGGAAAAAAAGAATGGAGGGAGGGAGGGGGGAATGGTCTTTGAAGTTCTGAAGGCCTGTGCTAGAATTCTGGCCCAGGCACTGACTAATGCTTTTACAGCCACAGGTGTCTTAGTCTTGCTTTCCTCATTGTTATAGAGAGGTAATAAAATCTGTGCTCTAGTTTACTTAGGTAATTCAATATTTTTTCTCTTTTATTGATTTCAGAGAGAGGACGGGAAAGGGACAGGGATAGAAACATCAGTGATGAGAATCATCCATCGGCTGCCTCCTGCACTCCCCTTACTGGTGGTGGGGCCCACAGAAACCTGGGCATGTGCCATGACTGGGAATCAAACTGTGACCTCCTGGTTCATAGATGGACCCTCAGTCACTGAGACACATTGGCCAAGATACTTGCGAGGATTAAGTGATGAGTTATATTTCACCCGGACTGCGATGAACACTGACCACATGTGGGCTCCTCCTCCCTCCTTCTCAAGGCGGACCGCATTCTCCCAAAGAAAGTCAACAGAGAGAGAATCGGAGAAAAAGGTGAATGAAGCTCCAGCTACAGTTTTATCCCTCTGGCTTAGCAGCATCAGAAACCGGTCCAACATTGGATGGCTTGGGAAGGGACTATTATTTGGAGTAAGATAATTAAATAAAAGAAGAGAGATGGTTATACAATAAGGTCTCTGGTCCTAAATATTTCTGTTTAGTTCCTCACCAATGCCCTGATGTGTTAACTAGCACTTGGCTCTCTCACAGTTGCTGCAATCATTTTGTCAAAGGCTGTAAGGTGTTCTTTATCTCTGAAGAAAAGTTGGTTTACAGTTTATTAACTTAGAGTACTGGAAATCCCTCCCAGGGGTTTTTAGTGGCAAAGAGACCTCAGAAAAGTGAGTCCTCAGCTCCAGTCTGGAAGACTTAAAAGCATGATTAGCTTTCATTGAAACAGCAGGGGGAAAATAGATTCTACTTTTTACTCTCTTGGCGCTCAGAATCAAGTTTTATTATTTTCCTCATAAACACCTTGAGTCTGACTTCTCAATCTGAGCCCCGCCTCCCACCCCCCTACACACAAAACAAATAGCTACTTTCTATAATGATGATAATTATATAGCACCTAAGGGCTTAAAACACATCCACTTGTATGCTTTCTATTAACATACAAGGAGCTCACCCCAGAAAAGGAAGATATTTGTGGATGATCTTTTTTTCAGTCGGAGGAACTGAAATTCAGAGAGGCTGACTGGCTTAGCCAAAGTCAGGTAGCCACAGGTGGCTGAGAAGGTTCTAGAAACAGGTCTCCCTGGGTATTAAGTCTGCACACATTTTTTTTTTTGTGTGATAATGAGCTGTATGTTCACATCATACACATTAAACAACCAAGCTGAGGACCAGCTTCCTCCCAAACCCAGGTCCCACCCTCCATCTTGGGTGTTATTTTTTCTTCCCATCTTTGGAGACACATGATATTGCATGTTATTTTTTCTTCCCATCTTTGGAGACACATGATCTTGATAAGTCAAGACTCATTCCCACTCTGAGCCCAACATTGTCAGTTGAGTCCCTCCAAGGGGCCACAGTGTAAGCGAGTAGAATGGGGTCTCCTGTTTGGAGATCCAGTCCTCTCTCTGACATGTAAAAAGTCCATGTTTCTTCTCTCTGACCTCAGCTTTTTTCACTTGAAAATGGGAAGAACAATACCCAACTGGCAGCATGCTCATCATTACTGAATAAACAATATGCTCCCATGTATAAGGGCTGGAATCAAGCAGACAATAGGTGTTTAATAAATTAGCAAACCAAGAAAGATGCCTAAGAAATGGTGTGATTTCTGCCTCATTGGATGCAGCCACTCAAAACCTAAAGGAAGAATAAATTCATGTGCAGTACGTCTCCTGTACCAGCGTCTATGCCAGCTGTCTGTACTCACGTTAAGTAAATTCAACCCCACTTCGACTTCTCGGATAAGCATGACATCAGCCATTTTGGGAGCAAGCGGGTATAGAGTAGAGCACCTTCCCTAGAGCGAGGCCTTAAATTCTGCTGAGCTCTGAGTAGTTCCCCTGCCTTTTCCAATATGCCATGTTTCCTTCCGTTGCTGGTAGAAAGGGGGTCCTTGCATGGGGTCACAGAAAAGCATTTCAGGACCCACACACGGGAGGATGAGGTGTAGCGGTGAGACGGGTTGAGGAGGAAATGAAAGACTGCCTCACGCCCACAAATCTCATCTCCGTCCATCCTGCTGTGACAGAAGCCCAGCCTTGTCCTCCTGGAGCCCCAAAGAAAGGCCGAGTCCAGAAATTCGGTGCCATCGGTTTAGCCCAGGCCAAAGCTTAGCCCAGGTCAGGCTCTGCCCTTTCCTCTGGCTTGGTCTGTGCCCCTTCCATTCCCGCTCTGCCAGCTTAGTCTCTGTGCCCAGCTGCTGCTCCCCCGGTGCTGCGTTGCTGTACATAGACTTGCCCTTGGAGCTTGGGCATGGAGTCCACCTGGCTGCCAGGCTGCACAGCTGATGGTCTCACATGGGTGCCAGGGAAGAAAAATACATGAGAGTGCCAATGCATGTTACCAAGTGAGAAAGGGCAAGAGTGTGTGGGAGAAAGAGAGAGAGAGAGAGAGAGAGAGAGAGAGAGAGAGAGAGAGAGAGAGAAGCTTTGCCTTTAGCTTCCATCATCTTGGGCTTTCAAACCCATCAATCTCCCTTTTTTTTTTGCCAGCTGATGCTGGGCCCTCCCTCTAACAATCCATGTCCTAGATTTGCTGAGTTCTCTGTCCGTTATCCAACCCGTTCCTTCTCCCAGGCTAGACCCTTCCTCCTGGTGGTGCCAACTTAGTTCCTACTGCCCATGGGCTCAGCAGAGGAATCTCTCCTTTATTGTTCTAACCCCCCTCCTGGAAACCCCTGCTGAGGACTGCGAATAATCTCTCCACCCACTTCTGGGACTAGGGCCTGAAGGCAGAGGGTGCAGGGGTCCCTTGAGGAGCCTATGAATGAGGCAACTTGCTGGTGAAGCAGGTTCAATGTCCAGCTCAGCCCCCCTCATTGATTATGTTTAATGCCTGATTCCTTTTTTTTTTTAATTTAATACACACCTGTGCTAACATCTCCAGTGGGCTTTCTGGTCTACCCAATGTCTACTCCCCTGAATTGAAGACCACACCTGTGTTTGGTACTGAGGATGTCTTACTCAGTTCTATTGCTGGAGGAATGGGTTGGTGGGATTCCTCTCTTGCTCTGGCAATCTCTTTAGGAAAGAAATTTTAAGATGTGCACAGGAGAAAGGGTGGCTTTTTAAAAATATATTTTATTGATTTTTTTACAGAGAGGAAGGGAGAGGACAGAGAGTCAGAAACATTGATGAGAGTGATACATCGATCAGCCGCCTCCTGCACGCCTCCTACTGGGTATATGCCTGCAACCAAGGTACATGCCTTTAACCGGAATCGAACCTGGGACCTTTCAGTCCACAGGCCGATGCTCTATCCACTGAGCCAAACCGGTTTCGGCAAGGGTGGCTTTTATTGGAGTGGAATTCTATTCGTCAGGTAGCAAAGCCCCATGGTCCTCAAACCAGTCCTAGAGAATACACAGCTGGGGTGCAGCAGAGTCAAAAGCCAAGCCAGTGTGCAGAGTTTCTGCTCCATGGTGGATCAGGCGAGATTCGGTGCACTGATCCATCGTGTGGGTCCCTCACGGTCACGGGCCACCCCTGCAAACAGGAGTGTCCCGAGAGAGCAAGAGAGCCAGGAGCACAAGAGCACAAGCAAGCGATCCCTTTGTTCAAGAGCCTAAATAATACATTTCCAGTACGGGCAGTGGCCACACCCATTCTGACTTGTTCCAGGTGTGACTGGCAGGTGAGCATCTGCCCAGGTCACCAGACCTAACTGGGCAGGGGTCTCACCTGCCTTTGTCCAGTCCCTTTGCCCATCCATCAGTGGGGAAGGGACCTGGGGAGTGAAACTGCAGCTTTGCCGCAGGGCTAGGTGACCCGGTCTCCCCTTTCCTCCTCCCCTGTCATTTCATAACCAGGTTAGTACCCTGGTGTCAGTCCACCCAGCAGCCAGGACGTGCAAGTGGGAACTATCCAGTGCAGGTAGGTGGAGGTGGGCTCCCTCTGACCAGCCAGGCCACCAGGAAAACACAGGTGCACAGGTTATTCGCAAACATGTCTTGCTTTGGAACCTAATTTAAAACGAACCAAGTTGTGTGGTTGATGCAATGATGAAATGGAACGTTTTGTAGGGCTGTGTCATGTAGGGGAGGGATGAAGAATCACCCGGTAGCTATGGGTTGCCAAGGTGATTGTAAAGCTGCCTTTCCAGGGGCGCTTGAGGGATTATTCCAGGCCCGAAGCGGGCCATGCGGGGAGTTGCAGCCATTCGGTGCCGGAGGGAAACACATGCGAGCTGGAAGTGCAGCCAGAAACGCAGTAAAAGCAGACGATTCCTCCTGTTTCTGCGACGCATACGCGTCACTGCAGACAGCCAGGTCATTCCGTTATCTCTGGCCTGGGACGTGTGTCGTGTGGTTTATGTGCCCCTCTCTCAGCCCCTGCTGTCCACTCAGACCTGGGGTGGGTGGCTTAAGGCTGGTGGAGGGGCGAGAGCCCTAGTGAGCATGGGCCGGAGGCTCAGAAGCAGGCCCCGTGTCCTTTGCATCTGCAGGTGATGGAGACTCTCTCGTGGTCCAGAATGAATGGTCCCTTGGGGCCGCCAGCAAGAATAACACGATTCGCTTTTATAGCCACGCGTGTCATGCACAGTCTTCGGCCGCTGGAGGGAACGGTCTCATGTGGCATGCTCGCAGGGGAACTCTCCCGTGCCCGTTCCTCTCTCTCGCCCCTGATTTTCTTAGGGGCACAGAAGATGCCCGGCAGGCCGGATGGTAATGAGGTGGCCGCCTTTTCTCACATTAGAATCTCAATGAGGACGGAATTCGCCTTCAAAGAGGACAGTGATCTTTTCATGAACGTGTCCTTTGTCCTGAGGCACCGAAATCCCCAAATCCCTGAAATATTTCATCGGCAGATAAGATAATGTTGCTCCGGTCTGGGCGGAAAGAGAAAGAGTGGGGAGAAGCCATCTATCAGATGTAGCCCTGGAAGTCTTGTCGCTTGGGGAGAAGGTAAATTAAAGGCTTCTATCTTATCTGTATTTCAATTAAAATCTTATTTGTGGTCCCCAGCAGTGCAACCCGTTCAAGTCTTTCCGCAGGAAAAAAAAAAAATGCCGTTTTTAGAGGTGGACGTCGGAGAAATCTTCAGTGGGCATTCCTGTAGAGGATAGGGGCCGTTTGTCATGTGTGGGAGAAAGGACACAAATCACATGTGGAAAGAGACGGGACACTTGGCCAAGGTGGAAAGGGCAGGGGATGGCTCACCCCGGTGATTCTCTCTTGCAGGGTGCTCCCCTCCTCCCACTGAGCCCTCCTGGAATATTTGCCAGCCCACCTCATGTTCTGAAGAAGTCACAGCAAAGAGGGCGGGGGGGACACACCAGGGAAAGGAATGAGGAGCTGAATATCCGGATATCTTGTCAGAATCCTTCCGGGGTGCTCACTTCAGGCTCAGCAAAGACGATGGAGAGAGAGAGGCCAGAGGAGATTCAGAGGATGTACCCCGGAAAGGAGCTGCCCCTGCAACAGCCTGGTAGGATGCAGTGACTGAGACCTAAGCCCCCACCTTCTGAGCAGCCAGAGACTAAACCAGGCATCAAGCCATAGATCCATCGGCCCATCGATCCGTCCAGAAAGCTATATTCTAGGAGACACACAACTGTATTCCAAAGTAAACACGAGGCAAGTGTAAAAGGTGAGTTTTCAAGCCACAGGAAGGAAACCTGAATGAGGGGTGTCCGTGTGCGTGGCTGTGCTCTGTAACCACGGGTGGAGGGCAGGGAGGAGGGGAGGGCGAAGTTGGCCCTGGGCTAGAGGGAATGAGGAGGAGGAAGGAAGCAGGAGGAAGGGGGAGGGAGGAGGTATGGACCTGGCTCTGCTGCAGGTAACCAAGACGATGCTCAGCAAACCTTCTCTGCACGGGGCTGGATCGTGAACGTGTCAGGATTCGCGAGTCACTAGGCCAGGCTCCGGCCACCCAGCTCTGTGGGTTCTGAGCGGAAGCAGCCCGTGAGTGGGCCCAGCTGCGCGGAGACAGGACTTTACTGCTGGACACTGAGACTGGAGGTTCCTGTCACTGTCACCTCCTCAATACAGTGGTACCTCGAGATACGAGTGCCCTAAGAGATTTTTGACATACGAGCCGTCGAGCGAGCGATTTTTGCTTTGAAATACGAGCAACAGTTGAGATAGGAGTCATCGCGAGGATCGGCCGGCTGCACACGACCCACTAATTTACGGAGACTCGAGCGTCTCAGAGTTTCCCACGCCTCAAGGTTACGGAACGAATTAAACTCGTATCTCGAGGTACCACTGTATTCTTCTTCCTGGGACTCTGTTTTAATCCTGGAAGAAGCAGCCTCCACTCACAGACCGTGCACAGCTGACGGCCAGGGGCCGGGCAGCGCAGCGGTAAGTTGACTCTCACCTTCTCGCCACCGTGATGTAATCAGGGTCCTCGCTAAAGGTGCGATTTAGAGAAATGCAGGCTCTGCCGTGCCAGGTGGCTTCTGTCCTGTCCAGACCATCGGTGTGCACAGGAGGGTGTGGCTGTCCTGAGCAGTCAGCAGTTGCACAGGAGGAGTGGTGGGGGATGGGACATGGAGGAGGGGACCGCCTTTACTGAGCGACCATTTCCTGGGCCCTCACCCAGGCTGGACACCGTTCCGCACTCCTTCCAACTCCTTAACCCTCCACCGCCGTGAAGTCCGTATTCTTTCCGCCTCTGCTTCGCCAATGAGGAAACGGAGGGCAGGGACCCGTCACTGGCCAGAGGGCACCCAGCGGATGAGAAGCGGATCGGCACCCTCTGGGCCTGGGTCAGAGTGGGAATGTGGGCGGGCGAAACCCAGGGACGTGCAGGGCGGGAGCCCAGGTTTCAGACCCTCCGGCCTGAGATCAGGACTCCACCACGTGCCAGCTCCAGGAGCAAGCGTCCCGCCCTCTGAGCCTCAGTTTCCCCAGCGGTGGGCCCAGCCATGACTGTACCACCTGCGTGGAGTGAGACTGAGGAATCAGACTCGATGGTCTGTAACCTGTGCTGTTCCTGTGGGCGGGTGCTTCCATTCATCCAATAACGTGGCCGCACATGGTGGGGTGCTAAACTGCTTTGAAATGACCCCTTTCTGACCTGGAGAGGTTCTTGAGTCATTTTATCACATCAGGATTTGGCCCGTGAGGCTGAGCTCACTCCACCCATAAACATAAAGTCTGTGGTATTTTATTTTATTATTTTTTTAAATATATCTTACTGATATTTTTTTTACAGAGAGGAAGGGAGAGGGATAGAGAGCCAGAAACATCGATGAGAGAGAGAGACATCGATCAGCCGCCTCCTGCATGCTCCACACTGGGGATGTGCCCGCAACCAAGATACATGCCCTTGACTGGAATCGAACTCGGGACCTTCCAGTCCCCGTGCCAAACCGGTTTCGGCAAGTCTGTGGTATTTTAAACAGCCTGGATAGGTCCCGAGGGTCTTACAGACAGGCCCTGGGTCCCCCTGGAGTCCACACGGGGTCCCATACTCGGTCAGTGGGGTCTGGACTCAAGTGACACCAAGCACGCTGTCCGGAGGCAGAACCAGCAGGCTCTGAGGGACCTGGAGGGGCCTGATCTGGCCCTGGCTCCGAGGGCATCACATGCAAATCGGAGCCACCGGCCCTCTGCGCTCTGGGCTGCCTGGGCCCCGGCTCCTCCCACCTCCGGGAAAGTCCTTGTCCCAGCTCAGCTAAACTGCTCCCTGTCTTGCCCGGGTAGTTTCAGGTGGCGGGGTTCCTAAGTTTGGGGTTTGCTTGCTTTCTTTTCAGTGGGTTTTACAATCAAGACCAGAACCTGCCACCACACCCCCCTTTCACCCCCCGGGGACAGTGGCAGTGACCACACTCAGGACCCTTCGGACTCTCACTCTGCCATCGGAGCCACAGCGGTTCCTCAGCGCTGTGACCCCCTGTCATGCATCCGAAAGCACTCACCAGGCTCTCTGAAATCGGGGTGCCCCTTCTCACTCCGGCAGGGTTGGGGGGCAGCCACAGCCCTGCCCTGGAGCCTGCACAGGTGCGTGCCTCAGAGGGCAGTCTCCAACATGAAGGGGGCAGAGATGAACGTCACAGGAGCAAAGCACACAGTCCCCGCAGAACCCGGGACTGAGAGGGCCGGGTCCTGGGAAGTGGCAAACCGGACAGGAGTAGCCACACTCCCCAGGAAGAGCCCACAATCCTCTGCTTTCACCCAACTGGGAGGCTGACTTCATAGTCCGGCGCCAGGGACCTCAGTTCTTCTGTAAGTTGTTTTAAGAACGTGTTCTGGAGGGCAGAGAGGGTGACACTGCCTGGGGTGGGGGCGGGAGAGGCCAAAAATTCGGGCTCAGCAGGAGACAGGGATGAGGAACGCTGTGGTCAGTGCCCACGCTCTGAGGCAGCTGGCTCCATCTTCCCCGTGGCCAGGAGCGTGGCCCCTGGTAAACCCCGTCTCCGTGAGCGGAGGACTCCTCCCCGGTGGTGTACAATGGAGCTCTGAGAACAAGAAATCCTTGTGCCACCGCTTCATGGCCAGTGCTCCCTGGATCCTTTCTTCCCCTTTGCTTCGAGGCGAGAAGGGATTGCTTCATCTGACACCTGATGGCCTCGCCGAGCCAGCAACCTGGGGTGTGGTCGCCACAGTCACCGTGGGAACAGGAGCTGAGAGAAGACAAGAGCCTTCGCCCAGGGGACCCACAGTCCAGTGTGAGAGGTCCACTAGGGGCTGTCTCCCAAAGGCACACCTTAGTTTTGGGGTGCTTAAGCTATATAGCTTAAGCTATATCCTTCAAGGCTCTGCTGAGCTATTCCCGCATCTCTCACACCTGTGAGTTGATGGTTTCCGCTCTGCACCTCCATCACGTCTCCTGGGCTGGTGGGTTCCAGAGCCGCCAACCACTGGGCTTCCAACCCTGCATCTCGGCTGGAACGGGATGCCGAAGGCTGCTCGGTCTCTGCGGCTTCATCTGCGTGGTGCGGTGCGCCTCCTGCGCAGCTGGCGTGGCTGCTGTAGGCAGTTGATCCATTGCTACCTGGTTGTGGGGGAGGGGTCGAGGAGGGCACTGCGAAGGTGCCTGGCAGAGGGGAGGTGGAGCTGAGGGTTGGCCTGTGCCAGGCCCTAGCGGTGATGAGATTCATAGTGATGTGGGCCTCCGGCAAGGCCCGGAGCTGGAGCGATGGCCAGTGGGCTTGGTTTCTCTCCCTGCACGTGGGCAGCATTTGGCTCCGGGTGGGAAGTGGATCATTAAGCCTTTCAATAAACACTTATTAAATCAAATACCCAGGCAGCATGGGCCAACATTCGCGGCTCTGCTCATAGAGAGCTGGACCAATATTTGTTGAGTGAATTAAGGAAGGATGGTTTCGTTTGCAAAGACTGCCTTAGCCAAGGGCAGGGGTCTGGAGGTCATCAGCTGATCCCAGTCCACTCCAGGTGCGACCTTGACGTCATGTTTCCCCATGTTTTTTTGAACTAACAAATGTTCTCTCTCTCTTTTTTTTAAAAAAATGTATTTTATTGATTTTTTTTTACAGAGAGGGCGGGTGAGGGATAGAGAGCAAGAAACGTCCATCAGAGAGAGACATCGATCAACTGCCTTCTACACACTCCCCACTGGAGATGTGCCCGCAACCAAGGTACATGCCCTTGACCGGAATGGAACCTGGGACCTTTCAGTCTGCAGGCTGATGCTCTATCCACTGAACCAAACTGGTTTTGGCAACAAATGTCCTCTTAACATTGCAGCCAGTGCACCTGCTGGCAAGGTGCTCAGTGGCCCTCGGGCTCAACCTAACTCTTTCTTCTTCTTCTTTTTTTTATTGCACTTATTGGGGTGACGTTGGTTCACAAAATTATACAGGTTTCAGGTGTACTTTTCTGCAGCACATCATCTGCATATTGTATTGTGTGCTCACCACCCCAAGTCTAGTCTCCTTCAAATTTACCCTCTTCTACCCGCCCCTTCCCCCAGGAAATCACCATAAAATTGTGTGTGTCCATGAATCTTTCTTTCTTTTTTTCTTTAGTGAATCCATTCACCCCTCACCCAGCCCCAGTCCCTCCTCTCTGAAAGCTGTCTATCTGTTCCCTGTATCCATGCATCCACATTGCTTATTAGTTTTAATTTGTTTGGAAGAGTCCACATATAAGTAATAACATACAGTCTTTGGTTTTCTCTGACTGTGTTGCAAAGAGTAACATTTCTTCTCTTTTATGGCTGAGTAGTATTCCCTTGTGTGAACTAAGTCTTTTAAGGATCTATTTCTGACTCGGCAAGGACCATGGGACTCTTTGTCATACCCTGTTTCCCCGAAAAAAAGACCTACTTCTAGTTTTGCCTCTCGCTGTAATATAAGGCAACCCCCGAAAATAAGACCTCCCTGATAATAAGGCCTCCCCTGAACATAAGGCCTCCCTGGAATATAAGGCCCCCAAAGCTACCATCAGGCGTCTGACTCCTAATTTAAAGAGCCCTCACACTGCCTGAACAGCTCCGGCTGCGCTGCAGCCAATCAGTGAGCTGGTTTGTGATGACAATGACTACTGTACCGTATACAGGTAATAAATTTCCTTTTTTTTTGTTTTTTGTTCAACAATAAATGTGTACTGTATTCTTCTTCATGGAAAAATAAGACATCCCCTGAAAATAAGACCTAGCGCCTCTTTGGGAGCAAACATTAATATAAGACATTGTCTTATTTTCGGGGAAACAGGGTATTAAAGCTTTCCACCTGCAGGAGTCTGGGAGATTTAGATGTCAAGTGCTCCAACTTCAGTTCCTCCTGGACCCTCGCTCTGGTCTACCCATCGTCGCAGCCAAGGAACTCACTTCCGGCTGGTAGCTTTCCCTTTGCTCGGCACTTCCCACCTGACTCAGACTCCATCCATCTTCCCGTTCTCTGTTGATTCTGTTTTGGTTTATCGGTGTCCTTCCTCCCCAAGGGTGACATTCTAGGTAGCATTTTGTGTTCACTGCCATCCAGCCTGGGGATCCGCCTTCCCTTTGTCACCCTCATAGGCAACTTCCCTGCTTTCTCTTGACCCTGTAACATTGCTATGAATGGGGTACACACACAGTCCTGAGCTCTGTCTCTGAATATTTCTGAGTTGCTGCCTCTGGCACAGGGTCAGTCTGTTTCTGGAACTATGTTAGTTTTGACTGATGAGGTGTGAGCTGCAGAAACATAGGTCACATCTAGTTACGCTGTTTATTTACACATAAAACCCCTCCTGGTCCCTTTGTCCCTTTGCTTCTGTGACAAGCAGCGTCGAGATGGCAGCTGACCCGTCAACATCACGCTTGGAACGAGGAGGTAAGAGGCAGACCTGGGATGGACCTGGAGCGTGAGAAAGGAGTCAAGTGTAGTTGGTGTAAATTATAAGCATCTGAGGGTTTCCTGCTCCCACTTTCGACAATCTTAACCTATATTTGCTTCCAGGTTATAATGACCCAGTCATCGTCTGCGTAATGTGGATGAAGTCCATGTAACTTTTCTCCCAAGGCGTCAGCCAAACATTTCAAAATCCGTAAATGTGCACACATGTGCCTCTTATGCTAAATGCCCTACGTTGCCAAGTCATGTGCTGACGACTCACTCCTGTCATTTCTCACCACTGCAAAGTAGCCTCAAGCTGCCTAACAGAAAGGTTACTCTTTAGGAGAGGGGCTGGGATTGGATGATGGTGGTGGGCAGCCTTTTGAGCCACTGTGTCTGATGCAGGGCTCACTGAGGCTCCTTCATCATGTGGCGTCATTTCCAAACACCGGTCACCCCTCCACGTGGCAGTGGCATCTAATATTTCTAAACATATTTCGCTCAGTGACACCTTAATGGCACACAGTGACACTGGGCCTCCCTCTCAGAAAAATGGATACTCTCATTTCTCTAAAGGTTGGGCCTTTAGCTTCAACCATTTCCATTTAAATGCAAATTTCAATCATACTGCCTTTCTGGGCGCCAATGTGAGAGAATGTGGAATGGGTAGCAGCCGGAATCCAAATTTCAGGGGCTGGGAGCTGCTCCCTGCGGGGTCCTAGACAAGTTCAAGTGGTTCCTTTCCTCTTGTCCTCTTGTTGCTGGGGTCGCCTCAGAGAAATTGCTTTGCTTCCATTGGTAGGAGTGGCCAAATGAGAAGCAAGGATGGCTCCCAGCACAGGAGACTTGGAGACTAGGGTACCACATGGAGGCCCCTGAAGTGACCTAGGCTTGTGCCTTAGTTCTGGGTGCTCACGGACAGAACCTGGGGTCCAGGAACCCCTCAGAGGGCTCTTACAGACAATGGCTGCCCATTCCCCAGCCCAGGCCTCTGTCACCTTCAAATCCTGAGTTGAGTTCCTCTCTTCCTGGCCTGATTAACCCCTCCTTGTCTATGGACAGACTTCTGGGGCCCAGGCAAGGATGGCAAGCCCTACCCTCCAGTAGGGCAGAAGACTTGGCATAATCTTCAGAGGGGTTTGCTGAGTTAAGTTTTAGGAAGTGAAGAGGGGGTGTTGATGGCCCTCAAAGTGCAACTAGTCCAAAAGCCTTGATCTATGGAGAAAGACTGCTGGTTCTTAGAGGAAAACATATAAGTTCTGGAACCATTCAGCCTTGGTTCAAATCGAACAATGTTGTTCAAATCACACTCCACGGGATGATGTTCAAGAGCAATGACCCGTACTGCAGTTTTCACAAACATAAATAGAGCCAGGAATGGCGACGGCACCTCGTGAGGCCATCGTCAGGACACGCATGCTGATCATTCATGGAAGAGGCTTAGGACAGTGCCTGAGCCCTGTGCGTGCCCTGGAGGGTCCTGAGGGGACAGCGTGGGGATGAGGGTATGGCTGCAACGCTGTGTGTGTCCCTCCTTTGACATGTGCTTGCTCCCTCTGCTTTCAGCAGAGAAATCCTTCCAGGCAAAATACCTTTTTTTTTGCAAAGGAAAGGATGCAGGATGCTCTGGGAGGAAGGTACAATGGCCAGCCTTGTCTGGAGACCAGGGAAGCAATATGAGAGAGGAGAAGGGAGCGAGCCTGTTGTGGAAGGGAGGGAAGAAAGAAGGAAGGAAAGAAGGAAGAAAGGAAGGAAGGAAGGAAGGAAGGAAGGAAGGAAAGAAAGAAGGAAGGAAGGAAGGAAGGAAGGAAGGAAGGAAGGAAGGAAAGAAAGAAGGGAAGGAAAGAGGAAGGAAAGGAGGGAGGAAGGGAGGAAGGGTCTCTTTTGTAGCCAACGAGCCATGTGTGAGGCTCAAGACTTGGGCTTTCTGGGCAGAAACCACATGTCATTATCATTGGGAACTGGTAGAATTTATTTTCTGTCTTGTCCCCTAGTGGGTAGTGGGTAGTGGGATGTGTCTGAGTGAAGACACAGGCTGCTCTGGGTTGCATTCCTGGGAGATAGTGTCAGGGCCACCGGAAGAGCTGCGCTGGGAGGCAGTGGAGCAGCTCTGAGGAGGGTCTTGGCACCATCTACACATTTCTGAGAACAGAACTCAGCAAAACCTGATCACTGGTCAAGCCGAGCACTGGCTGCTGGGTGGAGAAGCAGAGAAAACTGCGCTCTATATAGCAGAGCTAAACATATGGAGCATAACATATGGAGCTAAACAGGTGTGAATGAGACTGATCATGACCTGGAAAGTAAGGCTGGTCTGTGTAAGTGTCTTGGTCAGAGGACCCAGAGGCCGTCCAGCTGGGAGGGTTTCCACGTTCGTCTTGTAGAGTGTTGTGAAGAGATGGGGGCGCAGACGTGAAAGACTGCAGCAGGGGAGGGCAAGGGCTGGTAATACAGCTGAACAAGAGCCCCTGGTCACAGAAGAGCCAATCAGAGCAAATCAGGGGAGCGCATGCCCGGATGGGGTTCTCATGAGATCAGGAATTTCTTAAGAGCAAGAAGGAGGTCGCACTGAGAGGAGACCATGCTTGCTCTGTGCTGGTTCATCGAATGGGTGGATAAAGGTGTGAGTGGCTGAATGACTTTGTGGGTGGGCTTATGAAGTGCTTCTCCTTCCTCTCACATCTCCATCAGCAAGGCTCACCTGCTCTTCCTTCTTCCCATCCGACCTTCCCTACGGGCGCCCCATCTTGTCATTTGGCTTCTGCTCAGATATCTGTCAGCTGACCTCAAGGGGCCAGGTCCTCTGCCTGTGACCCCATTGCTTGTCACTCTCCATCACACAGCCCTGACCCATGTGTTCTAGCCACTCACCCATCGTAGGAACCCGCTGAAGCTGTGTTTGTTGGGTGTTGTGTGCTCCCCAGCCCGGCCTGGATTGCCAGCTGCCCTAGTGCACAAGGGGTGGGGATCTGCTCACCTCTATTTTCCCAGAAACAGCAGCTGACCCACGGCAGATGCTCAATGACTCTTGGTAGGACTTATCAATGACTCTCTACTCACTTTCATGTAGTTACTGTATGTAGAGAATGGAGGTCATCCTAGGCCCTGTTCTTCACCATCTTGACTGCAATCTTCATGCTTCTGTGAGAATAGATACTGTCAACCGCGCTTTATAGACTGGCAGCCTCGGAGCGCAAACACACACACACACACACACACACACACACACACACACACACTCTCTCTCTCTCTCTCTCTCTCTTCTTTTAGGACAAAGCCCCTGCAGATCTCAGAAAGTAATGGCAAAGGTCCGAACACTTTGTGGGCGATGGACCAGCTGGCCAAGAATCCAAGGCACGGGGGCAAGCAGGGCGAGCATTTAAGAACACCCCCTTCCCGGGTTAGCCCCGGTTTTCCAGGGCCAGGAATGCGCACGGCATGGTGGGCTGGCTCCCAGCAGATGGGGCGCCCTCCCTGCGGGGCAGGGCCTGGCTAACTGGAGGCAGATGTTGCAGCTTCAGGCGTCAGGCCGGTCCCTGTATGTTTGGGAGAACTTGAAAGAATTCTGGAAGAGCCATCAATCTTGGACTGGAGCCTTTTATCAACCTCTAATTTATCACAGTCTCTTAATTACTTTGACTGGAGAAGTCGTAATCCATATGTATTGGAAATTTGGTCCGCACTGGCCTGCTTCTCATGGCGAGGGCAGTTCTTGACACATGCGCTTTAACTTAGGCCGATTCTACTTGGCGGCCACTTGCTTCTCTGTCCCTTTGCTGGCAAGGCTCAGCCACCCTGCAGCCATTCTCTGACCATCTTCGTGGCGCCGAGTCCTGCACTTGCCCACAAGAGACAAGGAGGAGGAAGAGAGAACCACTCTCAAGAAACCTGATCTCCACTGGAGGAAACAGACAGCCAGACAACTCTCCTCGACAGTGATAGATGACACAGGGCCTAGCAGGGGCTGCTGTGAAGCAGCCAAGGAAAGGCACTTGCCTAAGCCAAGGGCATCAGGAGCGGCTGCGTGCAGGAGGCAACACCCTGGCCTGCAACGTGAAGGTCTTTGCAAACAAGGACCATGCAAAGGCCTGGGAGAAGCGGGTAACATGGAATGCTGGGAGTTAACATTAGCCAACTGTGGCTGAAACTATAGCAGATGACTGCAGGCATGTTGATGGGGTTTGCACATGGTAGCACCTCTCCAGGTTGTCCAATTTGTTGGGATAGAGTTGTTCATGGTATTTTTTAACAATCCTTCGCATTTTGATAGGGTCTGTTGTTATTTCACCTCTTTCATTTCTGATTTTGTTTATTTTTATCCTTTCTCTTTGCTCCTTGGTGAGCCTGACTAGAGATTCATCAAAGACCCAGCTCTTGGTTTTTTGTTTATCTTTTGTATTATTTCTTTAGTCTCTATGTCATTTATCTGTGCTCTAATCTTTATTATTTTCTTCCTTCTGCTCACACTGGGCTTTTCTTGTTGCTTTCTTTCTAACTCTTTGAGTTGTAGGGTTAGGTAATTTATTATCATTGTTTCTTGTCTTTTGCAGTAGGCTTGTAGAGCTATGAACTTCCCTCTCAAGAGTGCTTTTGCTGTGTCCCATAGATTTTGGATTGTTGTGTTATTATTGTTATTTGTTGCCATGATATTTTTTATTTCTTCCTTGAGCTCTCTGTTAACCCAGTCATTGTTTAATGGCATGCTGTTTAGCCTCCATGTGTTTGCTTTCTCTGGGTTGTTTTTATTGTAGTTGATTTCCAGTTTTATGCCACTGTGATCTGAGAAGATGCTTGCTATAATTTCTATCTTCTTGAATTTGAAGAGACTTTGCCTATGACCCAACATATTGTATATCTCTGAAAATGACCCAAGTGCCCTTGAGAAGAATGTATATTCTGTGGCTTTGAGGTGAAATGTTCTGAAGATGTCAATTAATTCCATCTGGTCTCTGAGTCGTTTAGAATGGATGTTTCTTTGCTGATTTTTTGTTTACAGGATTTTTCCAATGGTGATAGTGGGGTAGAAAGTCTCCTACTAGGATTGTATTGCTGTCAAATTTGTCTTCCATTCTTTTTAGCCACCTTACAACCATTTCTCTGAATTCTTTCTCTGACAGGTTGCTTGCCTCTATTTCATTTACTTCCTTTTCTGGTGATGCCTCCTTTTCTTTCATGTGCAGAATGTTTCTTTTTCTGCTCATGATCTTTCTTTTCCGGGTATCTGGTTATGTAGTCCTCTCTCTCCTGCATTGATTTAAAGGCACAAAATACAACAGAACCAGGTACATTGTACAAGGTACTGAATAGAAATGTATTTACGATATTAATAACCACAAATAAACATGACCACCAGAGAGAGGCAAATTAGGGGGTAGGAGAAAAAGAAGAGAGAAAAGAAAGTGAAAAACAAAACAAAACAAAGAAAGAAATGCCAAAATGAAATTGAGAAGAAAAAAATAAGAGATAAAAGAAAGAGGATAAGAAAGAGAAGGGGAACAAAGTATATATATATATGGAAAACCCCAATAGAATAGCCACTAATCCCAACAAATGCCAGCAAGAAGAATCTGGAGATTAATACAAACTACAAAGAACAACTAATATCAAGCAAGGTGAGGGAAAACAGAAGCAATAAACAAACAAAAGCAAAGCAAACAAAAACAAAACAAAAAAAGGAATAAGCAAAACAATCTCACAAAAAAAAGCATAAGAAATTGATATAATCAACATTCAAGCAAACAACAACAAATGGACAGAGAGAAAAACAATTTTTTGGATAGTGAAGACAGAGAAGAGAGAGGTGTGTATGGACTTGAAGTAGGGGATTGGAAATTAGATATATAAGCAGGGTGAAATTTTAACAGAGGGTAAAAAGAAAGAATAGAAAAAATCTAAAGTAGGAAAAGGGTAAGAGAAACAGGGCAACAAAAGGGGAAAAGTTAGGAAGAGAGTGATGGCATAAAGGTAGAATTGTGGTAGAATAAAATGAATCTAAAGGAAAGATAAAATAGAATGTAGAACACTAATCCCAAAGTAAAATAAAGATAAAATAAAATGACTCTTTTTTTTAACCAAAAGGTAAAATAGTAGTAATAATAATAATACTGATTGAAAATAAAGATGTAATAATTAAAAAGGTAAAATCAAGTGAGGAAAAAAAATTACTTTCTTATGTAAAAGATGAAAAAAAAAGAATGTGCAGTAGTGAAGGTCATTCACTTCCTCTAATGTTCTATTTGGTGCACCTGTTTCCTAGTCAGGACAGTTTTGCAGTTTCCTGCATTACACTGTTCCTCAGTATTGTAAGCCTGTCCTGACTTTTAAGGAGGCAGTATATCTTAATGTCTTTATTCCTTTATTTGTGATTACACAAGAGAGTCAATTTGTGATTCAGCCCCTTGCTGACTGTGTTTCTGGATTGACCTCTGAGACTATAGGTCCTCTGTAGCCTGTGCTTAGATCCTGCTTTCCCTGTGGCACTCAATACCGGTTTGCGGGAGTGGGCTGCCCCAGAGCTGGTTCTCCGATGGTCACTCCCCTCTCTTATTCCCAGGCTCCAGAAAAAAAAACATCTTTCCCCTCAGTCTCCTAGGGTGTCCTCAACTGGGTGATCCTATGTATTGGGCTCAGCAACCAGAAGTAAAGATCTGAACAGGAAAGAGTGCAAGTGCACAAACTTCCCTTCTCCTTGTGTCCAAGCAGCCTGCACACTTTTAAAACTCCTAGGCTGTCCCTCTTGTCAGATCAAAATGAGTTGTTTTCTAGAGATTCCCTCTGTTAGCAGCTCTGAGGACCCACTTTCACATTCACGGATCACACCAGCCCCATCAGCCACGGATCTCTCCAGGTGCAAACTTCCCCCGATTCTCCAGCTTCTGCAGTGCGCACACTTCACTGTCTTGTGGGACCAGAGATCTCATCTCATCTCAGGCGAAATCTGACCTTTCCGTGGTGGAGTGTAGAGCTCCCCTGAATCCGCGTGTTTGCGCCAATTGGGGATTGGTGTTCTGGGGTTTGCAGCTGCTCGGTGGGGGCTACAATTGTAGATTCTCAGGCTTCCAATAACATTCACCCTCCCTTTCAAGATGGCGTGGTCTCCGCGTCCAAGCTGGTGGCTCTGCGAGGGAGCCCAGCAGCAGTAGGGGATGCCCGGTCAGGAGAGCCCTATCCAGCAGTCCCCCACCTTCTGCAATATATCTGTCCCTCAACTCACCAGCAAACACTCCCTTGCAACCCTCAGCTGTTCTCTCTGTCTGCTCCAAAACAAGGCTTGGGACAACGTTGATTTATTCTGCCACCATTTTTATTTCCTGAGCACATACTTTTAGATACTCACTAAAGTTGCCCCCGACTCCACACTCATTAGAGTCATCTTGTTGGCAGAGATTTGCTCAGACTTTAACACATGGATTCGGATTCTGTTGCATACAGAGAGGAGTTAGCGTGAGATCTATAACTTCCTAGGGAAAGGGGAATTTTGGATCCATACGGGTCCCATCTGTCTGGCCTGACCTGTGCTTCTGCCCCAGGGCCTGAAACAACCCTCTCTCATCCTGTCTCTATCTGCTATGGGACTCCATGGTCTGGCCTGGCATCAGTGTTCTTTAGAAACCATAGATTTCCTTTAGGGTTGGCTCAGATGTGGCCCTCGCCTTCTGTTCTGGTTTGAATAGTTTCTCCTGAATACTCATACCAACTGGAAACTCAGAATGCAGCCTTACTTCGGAATGGGGTCTTTGAGGTACAATCAAGGTACATTAAGATCCTACTGGTTTAAAGAGTGAGAAGGTGAAGAAATAATACAAGGAAAACTATTGTGGTTTGAGTTGCATCCCCCCAGAAGTCCCCACCCCTTATATCTGAAAATGTGACCTTATTTAGAAATAACTGAGATGACATCACACTCAATTATTGGGTCCTAATCCAATGCGACTGGTGTCCTTAAAAGAGGGAAAAACAGAGACACAGGAAAAAGAACGTCATGTGAAGACAGGGACACCTGGACACGGAAGGAAGACGCCCTGGGAAGACAGAGACAGAGACCGCAGTGATGCTGCCACAAGCCACCGAGGCCTGGGGCCACCAGAAACTGGACGAGGCAAGGAAGGGCCTTCCTCTGGGCTTTGGAGGGAGCACAGCCCTGCTGACAGTCTGATTTGGACTTCCAGCCTCTGGAACTGTGAGGGAATAAATGTCAATGTTTAAGCCAAAAAAAAAAAAAAAAGATTCTAAGATTCTACTGGCTTATGATGGGCCCTAATGTCCTTCTCAAAGACAAAGGGCATTGGACACAGAGCCCAGCACAGAGGGAAGCTGATGGTGAGACACACATACAGAGAAAACCGGAGAAGAGAGAGGCAGACTTTGCAGTGGTATGGCTCTGCAGGCAAGGGCACTGAGTGCCATATTCTCTCTCTCAGCCAGAAAGAGCCAATCCTGCCAACGTCTCCATTTCAGGCTTCCAGCCTCCGGAACTGTGAGGAAATAAGTTCCTATTGTCTAAAGCCACCCAGTTCATGGATATTTGTTCTGGCCGCTCGCCCAAGGAAACAAACACCTCATCTCATTAACTGATAGGGACGCCCTTGTGTCTCTGTTGATCGTCCTGCTGCCCAAGGTTTTCCAGGGATGGGATACTTCCTGGCACTACCCAGCAGGCCCACACTGCCCAGGACCTGCCTCTAGCCCCCTGGAGAAACTGAGGCAGGTCAGTTTCAGTCTTGATAACTCGGGTCTCTCTCCCTCTCCCATGTGTCTCCTCTGCATTGGTGTCCTTCCTTTTGACTTCTGAACGTGTGATCCAGCTTTCTGTCACTGGCAACTGGAGTCTAGGGGATGCTGAGATTCCCCAGGACACGTCAGGCTCAGGGCAAGGCCCGGAGGAGATAAAGCTGGCCTCTCAGGTCAGGTGGCACCTCCTGGTTTCCTGTCTGATGGTGTCTTTCACGAGTCAGACTCCCCTGACTGAGGACAGCGCCCGCTGTGGCCCCAACGTCCCTTCCTCCTCAGGGCTTTTGGAGGGGATACATTGATGGGTAATGTACCTCCACTCCCAATCCATATGAATGGCGGCTCTTTCCCTCAGAAGAGAGATCACAGCAAGAGAACCCTTGAGTGGCTCAGGTACCCCGGTCAGATGCCTGTGAGAGGAGAAGCGGGGAGGCGGGAATGGAGGCCAGGTGCAGAGGGTAGATGTGACCACAGATGGAGTGGTATTCAGAGGCAGAGCCAGCTGGAGACGAGGAAGGGCTTCCGCCCTGTGGGCAGCGGTGTGTCTGTAAGAAGTGGCGACAGGTGGCACAGACCAGTGATGGGGGTGGCCGTGGTGGGGAGATAGTGTGGAGTCGGACTTGGTTGGTAGAGAGATTTTGATGAGGGGAGGTCTGTGAGGGATCGTGGATGGAGATCTGGGCCAGCATGGGATGGGGTGGAAGTGGAGGTCTCCAGGCACACGATAAGTGGTAGAGCAGGAAATAGTACAGGCAGGAGATAGGACCCCCAGATGGGAGGATTCTGCCCCTGGAAGCACAAGGCCCTTCCTAGAGGCCAAAGGACCAGCCCCCCTCATGACAGTAATCACTAGCATGGGGGGAGCTCCCGGTTCAGCACCCAGTGCCAGAGGGAGGGCACGACTCCAGAGTAGGACTGCAGATGGTGACACTGTGGGAAAATGCCCAATGGAGCCTCCAAAAGCACAACAAGAGCCAGCATTCAGGTTGGCTTGGGCATGGTCTCCGGAGACTCTACCCAGGATGCTTAGGTCATTCTAGGTCAGCACCAGAGGCCACCAGGGGAGGTGACAGCGAAAAGAACAGCGTTTGGAGCCGGCAGGTGTGGATGTTCATGCAGGTGGGCCTCCAGCTTCCAAACCCCTTCCTGGGCACCCATCCCTGGGAATACTCTTCTGTCCACAAGGCTGCCCGCCATGGTCTCAGTGACTTGTGAATGGGACGGTGCGAGGAATCAAGATGGCCCAATTTTAGAAGGTGACCATACAGTGTCTTAAACCATATGATTTAGTGAAAGGGCTGCATCAAAAATAAACATCAAGAAGTGACGGAGGAGGTAACTCACAATAACTTAGTCATTTCCAGGATGATCAAAGATTAATTTCATATATATATATACACACACACACACATACACACACACAAACACACACACACACATGCACACGGTGGGGGGAATGTAAGATTATAGTTATGAATATGTGAAACAGAATTTATTCTTATATTATTATGTATTAATTATTGTGTTATTTTCCATACGAGCAACTGTAAACCTACTTTTGCCCATCCTCGTCTATTTCTCCATGCCTCACAGAATTTAAGATCAGCTGCAAAGAGGAGGCCATGCAGGATATTAAAAGTTTAACGAGGTGCAGTTTCAGAGGTGTTAACATTTGACAACCAGAAACAGCAGTAGCTAAAAACTTATAATCTGAAACAGACGATGAATGATGGGCTTGCTGGTTGCTTGCTCCGAGCACCGTTCTTTCTGAGGAGGAAAGAAATCGACCTGAATTCTAGGTTGGCATGTGAGCCAGTGGAACACTTAGCCTGGGCACCTCAATCTAAAACAAGACGACCTCATGGTTTATTGGCCAGATGGAGGTAATGAATGGCGGCTTCTGGCCTCGCCTCAGGACCATGGAGGGTGCCCATGGCAGTGCTTGGGGCAGGTGTTGCCAAGGTTTACCAGCATTACGAAATTTCCTCCATTGGGAAGGTACACAGGGGCTGTCTTCCGTATCGTGCCAATGGTCCTTAGCTATCCCTCAGAAAACTTTTTGTAATAATTTTGCCAAATGTTCACATCTGTTCAAACAGCTCATATGTAGCGAACCTGACTCAGCCACTCCTAATGAAATAACCCATTTATTAAGAAGGTTTCGGTGGCATGGATGGGATGTATCCAGGTGGGTGACTTCTATAGGAGAACAGAGAAGGAAAGTGGGCTCGGATGTGTCAGAAATTTAAATGAGCTCCTAAGAGAACTGTAGGAGGGGCCCAAGGAGCTCACCTTCCCAGCCAGCTTTCTGGATTCTTCTGTGACACCTTACCTGCCTGGCCTGTGTGGGTGTCACCTCTGGCAGCTCTTGTTTTTGATTTTTAAAAAAATATATTTTATTGATTTTTTACAGAGAGGAAGGGAGAGAGATAGAAAGTCAGAAACATTGATGAGAGAGAGACATCGATCAGCTACCTCCTGCACGCCCCACAATGGAGATGTGCCCACAAGCAAGGTACATACCCCTGACCGGAATAGAACCTGGGACCTTTCAGTCTGCAGGCCGCTGATGCTCTATCCACTGAGCCAAACCAGTCTTGGCTGATTTTTTTTAAATGTGCACATTGGTGCCCCAAAGATTTCAAGGTCCTAAAAGACAGGCTGCAGCTCCAGCATAATGCAGGATTTTCATGCATTAACTCATTAATTCATTCACTCTTTCACTCATGCTTTCGTTTATTTTTAGTTGTGATAAGCGCAGACCGTTGTCTTGTTCAAAGGCTGGTGTAAGCTTGAATTCCATCCCATCTCTCTTTCTTGTTGGAAGAGAAGACATAGATGAAGCAGCCACATCCCTCAAGGAGCACAAGCTCTAGGGAGAGGAACTGGTTTGCAAAGAACTAGGGGTTGAGTGTGGATGACGGGTTATTACAGCATGGTGCTAAAAGTCACGAGGGTGTGTTGGGACATTTTTTCCATTGCCAGGTATTTTCCTATGAGTTTCCTGTGTATTCTCTCATTCATTCCTCACAAAACCCCAAGAGATCAACCTTTATTGAACCCATAATAGTGCTGATGTTTGCAAAGCCCTTTACAGTTGTCCGATTTTCCCCATTCTTACCCATCAAACCCTCACGAGAACCCTGCACCGAGGAAATGGTTATTCTTCAAATACATTTTACAGATGAACCATGGATCCATGAGGAGCCTAAGAAACACGTCCAAGGTCACTGGCGCTGGGGCAGATTTCCTTCTAAGTCTGGGCGCTTTTTACCTCCACAGCTGCCACCTCCATGTTTCTCTGAGCTGAAGGCAGGGCGTTTTCCTGAAGTCTGGCAGGAGTGCACACATTGCTGGGGTCTCCGTCAGCACAGGCAGCCTGTTTCTCTCTTCCCGTGTGCAATGTATGACACTCTTTCCACTACATCGGGACCCCTGCGTTTCTTTCTGGAAACTTCCCACTGCATTCTCTGGTTGTTTTTGACCATTTCTGCCCAGCTAGGTTTGCTTACATTTTTTTTCAAGCTGCATCTCATTTCTGACTCTTCATGCCAGCTCTGATGGGTTCCTTGCATGACGTCTCTGCCTTTGATCTGGCCCCTGGGCCATTATGCTGCAGGATGTCTTTGGTAAACTTTACTAACCTGCTCTCAATTCGTGAAGGATGCTACAAAGTCAGACCAGACCCTTCCCACCTTGTACTCCACGGACTAAACCCCCGGACCACGAGGCATCATCACTTTTATTACCTTTAATCTGTTTCTGAACCTGAGTGATTGTCTATGCTCATCTGCATGACTTTGGTGGATGCCAATTTCAAAAGATGAAAGTTCACGCGTTTTCCTGGCGCCAAACACAGATACTTAGCCTGCTTCCTTCATCTGGTTTTACAAACCTATCAAAAAGAAAAGATTTCTCCTTCACAGCACATGTTATTATTTATAGGTACAGACACACTATTATTTTATATTATGATTCGGAATCTTTCAAATGTTTCCTGTAGCCTTTGTTCTGTTGTTTCTCTTATTAGAAACTGTCCTTTGATTTACTGCCTGGGATTGTTCTTTCTTTTCTTGAACATTTACTAGCTGTCAGGCATCTGGTGCAAAGCCCTGTGCCTTTAAGGACACAGACAAGGGCAAGACCCAGGAGAAAGAAATTCCACCCAAAAAGAAGGGAGCCCAGCCACCTTGCCTGGTCTGACCATGGGAGATGGGCAGAGCACTGACCAGCACTGCACTGTGGTTGAGTTTCTACGTAAAGGCTCACACTTTGTCTGAGTAACAGCCCAGCAGGCAACATCTGATCATCCTCTTCTTGAACCACGATGAAGGGAACTGTGAAATCAACAAGCAGGACCTCATCACAAGGAAAGATTTTAGCATAGTGAGAGCAACAGTCAGCAAAGTGAAACCACAACCGATAGAATGGGGGGGGGATATTTGTAAATCATATACCAAGAGAAGGTTAATTCTATATAATAAAGATCTAATATGCAAATGGTCATCACGCTTCACGCTGTCACAGTCCATCTGTAGGAGGTTGCGTGCACAGCAGGTGCATGTGTAGCGAGGTGTGCCCAGGTGGGCAGAGACTTGATGCTACATGCATGGCGTGGATGTGGGTCCCCGTGGCTCCACGTGGCGATGCCAGCAGTCCTGGTGGCTCCATGTGATGAGGTCTGGGGTTCCCTCAGCTCTGCACTGTGTGGAGGCAGGACCCCCAACTCTGGCCTATTTCTTTGGAGCAATTCATCCAGGTTCCCCAGGTGGGTGGGAAGGGTCTACCTTTTTGTGGTGATTGATTGTGGGATTCCTGGATGGTGAGAAGGCACAGGCCAGGCTGGGGGACCTCCCCATTGAGTGCACAAATTTTATGCACTGGGCCTCTAGTATTCATAATATATAAAGAACCCATGCAACTCAATACAAAAAATGATGCTATTTAAAACATGGGCAGAGGATATGAATAGACATTTTTCCAAAGAGGACGTGTAAATGGCCAATAGGTCCAAGGGAAGATGCTCAACGTCACTAATCACCGGGGAAATGCAAATCAAGACTAAGTGAGACATCACCTCAAATCTGTTAGGGTGGCTGCCATCGGAAAGTCAAGAAACAGCAAGTGGTGGCGAGAATGTGTAGAAAAGGGGACCCTGATGCACTTCTGGTGGGAATGCAAATTGGTGCAGCCACTATGAAAAACAGATTGGAGGTTCCTAAAAAATTAAAACGGGGACTGCCTTATGATCTGGCAATCTCGCTTCTGGATTAATGGCTTAAAGACATAAAATCACTATCTTAAAGAGATACCTGAACCTCTATAGTCCTTGCAGAATTATTACAATAGCCAAGGCATGTTAATAATTAAGGTGTCCATCAATGAATAAATGAATAAAGAAGTTGTTATATAGAAAGAAATATTCAGCCACAAGAAAGAAAGAATTTCTGCCTTTTGTGACAACATGGATGAATCTGGAAGGTGCTTTTGTTAAGGGAAATAAATCAGACAGAAAAGAGAAAGACTGCATGATCTCGCTTACACATGGAATCTAAGAAAAAAACTCATAGAAACAGAGAATAGAGGCTGGGGCAGAGGGACAGGGGTAATGGGGAGAAGTTGGTCAGAAACTTCTGTTTATAAGACAATGGAGTTTAAGGGTCTAATGTACACCGTGGTGATTGGAGTTAATAATGCTTGAAAGTTGCTCATAGACCTGATCTTAAATATTCTCACTCCACACCTTCTTTTTTTGAAAATACTTTTTAAGAATAATGCCTTCTTACAAGTAAAAATACCTTTCTTCCCTCTCACTTACTGTTAGTATAAAACTATTCTATTTTACCCCTGCTGGCTTGGCTCAGTGATTGAGCTTCGATCTATGAAACAGGACGTCACGGTTCAATTCCCAGTCAGGGCCCATGCCCAGGATTCAAGTTTGATCCCCTGTCGGGAGGTGTGCCTGTAGGTAGCCAATCACTGATCCTCTCTCATCATGGATGTTTCTATCTCTCCCTCCCTCTCCCTTCATCTCTGAAATCAATAAAAATATAAAATACTAGCGGCCTGACACACAAAATTTGTGTGTGGGTACGGTCCGTAGACCTGACCTGTGATCAGGGCCATCTTCACAAATGCCCACCACCGGCCCCGCCCCCATCACCACCCACCCCCAGTTCCCCATTCGCCATTGGGTGATCAGAATCTGCTGGCTAGGGAAAGGGACCAAGAGGTGGTCAGTGTGCCTCATGGTGACTGGTCCAGCGGTCATTGTGCCATTAGAATCAATTTGCATATTACCCTTCTATTAAATAGGATATATATTCCATTTTAGGGCATTATTATCCATTTCTATCTGGTTTCTCAGCTGATTCTCAGCTGTGAGCCCAGTAGGCGGTCAGCTCCCATTCTGATCCTTCGTCTACCCTGTGGGCTGCCTTCTCCTCCTCGGAGAGGGAGGTGGCATCGTCATTAGCTGCTGAGCCAACGACTTCATCCGGCAACAAACTTCTGGCAAACAGGAACTGTGTCCCTTTCCTCCAAGATGTATCCCCAGTGCCGAGGAGGCGGCTGGCGCCCAATAAAAACCCCATAAATATTTGATGAGCGCGAGGGTGAGTTACTGACTCTCTAATGAAGTTCTCCGCCATTTCAATCGGCGCTGTATATTAAGCATTTACCTCTTTTAAACATTGTTTCCACTTATTCAACATGGGGGCGCTTACCTCCCTGCAGGCTCTGTGCTGAGCACTTCACAGATAATCACGCGTTCATTCTGCAAATCGGTGTGTTTTTATGAGCTCCAGGATGCAGCGGAGGACACCGAGACTTAGAAAAGTGAATAGTTTATCTCTAGACCTTACAAGAGGGGTTTGCCCTCAGCCCCTTCCTCCTCACATGCCCATCCTTTGCAGCTTGTGATGTGGGCTCTGCCTGCATGGTCCTTAGGAACGTGCCTCGTGGTGGGAGGGTTCCCAGTCGCTGTTGGTATGAATGAGCGTCAGGTCTGCTGGCTGGTAGCGTGCCACACTGCGCTGCCTGCATGAGTTGGCTCCAGCTGCTGTCACAAGTCCTGGAAACACCGTGGCCTGTCCCAGGAGACCCGGTTCTCTCACGTTGTCGTCAGTAGCTGAGCCAATGACTCAGCCTGCAGCGCTCTTCTAGAAAACACGAGCTATGTCCCCTTTCTTCCGAGATACAGCTCAGTGGCTATGCCGTCTGTCGCTGGGCTTGTGAGTCTCCATCGCCCTGACCGAGGGGAGAAGGGATGTTGTCCCAAACTCATCAGCAGGCCCTGACCTCATGGCTTCTTGTTTTCCCTGTCCTTCTGCCGCAGAGGACCTGCTGGCTGCCACTGCTCACAGTGCCTGCTGTGGCTGTCCCCTCTGAGCCCACCAGGGGCCATCAGCTCAGCAGTCCTGTCCAGGGAGGCCCTGAGCCCTGGCCTCGCTCCACGCTCCTGGGGAGTCAGGGGGCACCCCTGAAGAGTGACTAGGCAGAGCAATCCTCTCCTTAGTGATAACTTGCACCGGGAGGGACTGAGCAGGCCTGATGTTGGGGGGCAGGCACCCTGGAGCACCAGCCCCCACCCCCGCCAACGTCTACTCCACTTTCCGGGATTCTCAGCATGCCTGACCTGTGTCATGGTCACGGCGACACCCTCACTAGAGCTCCTTGTGGGCAAGGACTCTGGAGTGACGCAACAGCCCAGAGGCAGGTAACCTGATGGGGTGTGGTGACATACAAACCCTTCCCATACCAGCATGCGTCATCTCAGCCTCGGGGCCCTCCCACCACAAGATGCAGTGGCTCTGCGACCCTCCCCACACCTGAGCTAGCACACTGAGCCCTCTGGCGCACTCCACAGTCCCTTTGCCCGCCCCCCCTCCCCAGCTGTGAGGGAAAAGGTCCTCGGGCCAGGCTCAAGGCACCGCTGCTTCCAACACCACGTCTGTGCCCTCCTCCCCTCCTCTCTTCTCCTCCCTCAGCCTCACCATCCACAGGTTCCACCCTCCAGACCCTGCGGGGGCTCCCACCGTCAGCCCTCTGCTGCCCCATGTCTCCCACGCTCCCTCTGCCTCCCCGTCTCCTAAGGCCTTTGCACCCAGGAGATATCAGTGCCCAAGTTTCAGCAACCCCCACCCAGACCCTCTTTCCTGACCCCTGCCAGCTCCCGGGGACACGAGGGCACCTTCTCGGCGAGAGGTGAAGGCCTGACCATTGGACTGTATGGGTTCAAACCCTGGAGCTACCGCGGGCCGGCTGTCAGAGTTTGGGAAGGGGCTGGCCGGTGGACAGGCTTGGCGCCTCTAATGGCTCACTAAGTGGGGATCACTGCCCGGTGTCTCTGATCGTATCTCCTAGTGGATCACGTACCTCGTCCTGAGAGCTAGGGGCGTGGTTCCCTCACTTCACCGCAGCAGCACAGAGGCGCTATAGCCGGTCTCGGGCTTCTGACTCATCCCCATGTCATCAGACCACTTTCGGTCCTCTTCAGAAAGCTCCAGAACAGCGGTTCTCAACCTTTCTAATTCCGCGACCCTTTAATACAGTTCCTCAGGTTATGGTGACCCCCAAACATAATATTATTTTTGTTGCTACTTCTTAACTCTAATTTTGCTACAATTATGAATTGTAATGTAAAATCTGTGTTTTCCAATGGTCTTAGGCGACCTACAGGTAGAAAACTGCTGATATAGAGTCTAAGACCATTGGAAAACACAGATATTTACATTACAATTCATAACATTAGCAAAATTACAGTTATGAAGTAGAAACGAAAATAATTTTATGGGTGGGGGTCACCAAAACACGAGGAACTGTATTAAAGGGTCGCAGCATTAGAAAGGTGGAGAACCTCTGCTCCAGAACATCACCCTGCTCAGAGGACGCTAGCCGCTCCCATGACTTCCTTGTCTGGCCACCCCTGGCCTCTCCCCATCCCCAAGTAGATCCTCCTGGTCCTGGAGGCCCCTGCCTTCTAGGGGTCCCCACCTGACTCCCTCCAGCCTCCGGGTTCCATTTACACTCATGACATCCCACTGGTCCTTCTGCATCTGCATCTCCTTCTTCTCGGAGCAGCCTTTGCCTCCATGGTGGCCACCTCTCCTGCCTCTGCAGCCCCCGTGCCCTGGCACCTTCTGGACCTGCCCAGCCCCCTGCCCTGCCAGCAGGGATCATCTCCGCATGGTGACAGCTGTGTGGAGTCACTGACCACCAAGGGCTGAGGGTGGTGCTTCACTTCTCTGTTCTTCAGACATCCTTGCAAGTCAGCACGAGTTTTGGGAGGCCTCCACCCCAATCCTCCGCATGCTGCCAGCCTTTTCTGGGAGGTCCAGTGCCCGGAGGGAGCTGTGCAGCGCCCCTGGAAGGCAACCAGCTTAAAGCCCCACAGAAAAGGAGCAGGCACAGGAGGGGCCACCACCAGGCCAGGGCATGGGGGCAGCCAGGCTGCATCCTCTGGGCCTCGCCCCTCAATCCCTTCCACCTCAGCGCCTTGGCCATGATGGAGAGAGGAAGAGGAGGGCTGGGCACCAAGGGCCTGCAGGATGCCAGTAACACGCAAGGTACGTGGCTGTCTTTGCCACACGAAACCCTCCAGCATCTTTGTCCACTGAGCAGTGGCCCGTTCTGCAGTGAGAAAATTGAGAATGGAAGGCCAGGCTCTCAGATCACAGTGCATACTGTCACTCAGTGGCAGGAAAGGGGTTCAAACCCAGGTCCCAGACTCCTTCCTGTTTTCCTGCTCAGCCACATGTCTCTCTCTGCAGACTGCTGGCCTGTGCTGTTGATGACTTTGGGGTCTATTCTGGAAATGCTGGTCAGAACGAGGAAGGGGTTCAGGGTCCAGGACTAGCTCACTAGCCACAAGCACCCTTTTCCCCTGAGCTAGAACTAAAATTTATAAGGGAAATAGAGGTCCGGTGCACAAATTCATACACAGGTGGGTCTGGCCAGTCCACCCTGATCAGGGTGGATTGGGTCCAGCTGGCCAGGGGGACGGGACATGGGATGTTGGCTGGCCAACCCTGTCCCCGATCCAGCTGGTTGGCCAGCCACAGTACAGATCATAGTGACCGGTCATTCTGGTTGTTCTGGTTGCTTGGCTTTTATATATCATAGATATGCCAGGGAAAGAGAACATTCACTTGGAAAATTCTGGTAATTTGATGCATATTAACAAACTCTTCTATCCTAGTAAGAGCCCTTGTTACATTGGGGCCTGCAGGCAAATTACATCAAGGAGAGAACAGTTTTTTGTTGTTTGTTTTTTATTGATTTCAGAGAGGAAGGAAGAGGCAGAGACAGTGTGGCTGCCTCCCACAATTGAGGATGAGCCCTGACCAGGAATTGAACTGTGACTTCCTGATATTTAAGGTGATGCTCAATCACTAAGCCGTGCTGAGAAAGACAGGAAGGAAACTGTGCTCAGTGCTGAGTGATGCATTCCATGACCACTCACTGGTGCCAGGCGTTGGATAGGTGCTTTGTATGCTTGATGTACACCTCTCTAGGGCCCGTTGGGGGAAAGCACCTATCTGTTAAATAGGTCTGGAAACTGAGGCACTGGTCCAATAGTTATAAAGAGACAAGTTAGGGATTCAGCAGAAGACAATCTGATGTCAGAAGCTCCACTCTTAACCACTAAGCTTGACTCTCCCCTGCCCTTTGGGGGGGGGGAGGGTACTGCTGGTGATTCCAAGCCAATGGGGGCCTTCAAGATGAGTGGTTGAGCATTTACTGTGCACCTGGGGCTGCTATACAAACCACCACAACCAACGGATCACAAAAAGAAGTGTGTTCTCCACAGTCGGGAAGGCCAGGAGTCTTTGATCCAGGTGTAAGGGGCCTGTTCTCTTGGAAGATACTGAGGAGAGACTCTGCCCATGACTGTCTCCTGGATTCAGGCAGCCTTGGGTGCTCCTAGGTATACAGATGTCTCACTCTGGTCTTGCATCTCCACCTTGGCATTTCTTCTGAATCTCTAGGGCATGTCTAGTACATATACTATGGGATTCTAATCTCTTGGTTTACAAATTATCTTTTCACTTTAATGTTTTTAATCGAGTATTTTTTCCTAATAGTTTGTACTATTTGTGTCTGTTTTTATAAAATCCTTCCTTAAAGTCATGGAGACAATAACCACACTTTTTTTCTAATAGTCTAAAGGTTTTTCTCTTCATACTTATGTCTTCAATCCATTGGAACTGATTTTTACGCACATGGTGTGAGGTTGGGATTGGACCTTTTACCATATTGATAACCAATTATATTCTAGCAGAATTTTCTGAAGAGCAACCAGAGAATCTTTGCTTTTTCAGATTCAAGGGTACTTGGAGAGATAGCTTTGTCCATTTCATATGCTTCTTCATTCCATTCTAGACACATCAAGACTCATCAAAACTTGGATAATCTTCTCCAGAACCACCTCAAGTCAAAAGACTGAAATAAAGATTCAGGGATATAGAATCCCAACATTTACTCGGTGAGCCATCATCGCATAACTGTTTGCATACATTCTGGCTTTGGAGGACTTGATGTGCCTCTGTTCACCATTCACCATAAAATCCTCAGGAAGAGATGACCGTTCTCATTAGTGAGATGACACAAGTCCCAGACAGCTGGCCATTAGAGCCAGGTGGAGAGGAAGATGCTGGGCCACCTCAGAGAGGTCATGGGAGCCAACCTCAGCTCCCGTGCCTCTGCCTGGAATCCTTTCTAGCACTTTCTGTTCCCTGGGATAGGTGCTCAGGGAAATCCTTAGAGGACCTCAGGGCTTATCCTGAGGGTACCAGCAGATGTGGGAGAAAGGAACTCTAAGCTTATTATTCAGATACCACTGCAGGTAAGAAAACCCAACAGACATCAAATAGCTTGGGGAGGGGTGGGGAGGCGAAACAAGGGGGCTGGGTCATCAGGCTGGTGGGGACAAAGGAAAAGCCAGATGGGCAACGGTCCCTGGGGACCAAGCAAGAAGGACAATAAGAATAATAAAACAACTGCTGTTCCCTCAACGAGCACATATCTGTCCTGGGGCTTGCCCAGTGCTGGCTACCTGTTTTGTTTATTTTTTAATTTTTTTATCAGATCTCCTCGACATGCAGAAGACAGATAAGGAAGTGGGGCTCTGAGATGGGGAGTGACGAGCAGGTCGCCCGGTCAGTGTTATAAGTGGTTCTCAGACCTGGAGCTCTGACCGGGAATAGCTCACGTCACTGTGCGTGTTCGGCATGAGGCCAGCGCCTGGCGCTCAGTCCTCAGGAAACGCTCGCTCTGCTTTGCCTGCAGAAGAGAGAAACCCGCTGGGAAGCGACATCTAGAGTTTCCGAGGCCCTGGGAACCATTTGTATGGCTCGGGGGCCCTTGGCTGCTTATGACTCAAACCTATTCTGCGGCTTCTCAGGACCGCGTCGAATTGATTGTCCACACGACGGAAGGGACAGGGTGGGCTCCCACGTCAGGCGCACCTGGTTAGAATTCCAGCTTCGCCACCTCTTAGCTGCAGGGGAGGCGGGCCAAGCCCCCTGACCCTGGCCCCCTCCTCTGTAACACAAAGCCCGCGCGTTCTCCCTGGGGGTCGCCCTGCTGATTGCGGACACGACGCCTGGGAAAGGCCTGGCGGCCAGCGGGCCTTCGGGGCCAGATGGCAGCTCCTCCTCCGAGGGCCCCGGCCTTCTGGCTCGCTGCTGTCCCTTCCCGGTGCCTGGGAGTTGGCGGGAGGGCACGCATTCCCACGTAGATCAAATGACCACTTTGGGTGATTACAGGGTTGGCTGTGTGTGTTTCAAACCAGCTCTCAACACTTGCCCTCTTGGCTGTAACCGAAGTGAGTCAGAGGGGAGCGAGGGGAAGGTGGAGAGGAAGCAGGGAGGCCAGACACCCCCAGGGACAAGGCAGCGCCTGGGCCTGTCTCCCCACGCAGGTTCCCAGGTAGAGGTGACAGCCCAGCATCTGGCGGCCAGCTGGCAGCCTGTCCTCCCGGGTCCCGAGCCTAATGAGGGAGCGGGGAGCTGGCAGGGAGCCTTCGCTCACGGAGGGTTCCTGGAATCGGAGGAGATGCACTCTGAAACGCTTTGTCAACACTTCTCACTCCGGGCCCTGATGCGCGCTGAGGCAAACGAGAAAGCCCAAGTGACAGCCAAGGTCAACAGTGAGTCACCGTGGACGTTGCCTGCTGGCTCCCCATGCCTTCTTCTTGCTCACAGGCCACCTTCCCGCGGCACCCACAGGGAGCACCCACGTGGAGCACCCACCTGCCACCAGGAGCTGGACCCCGGATTCCTACTCAAGCGGGATCACCTCAGCTACTGCTAAACAATGATTGCAGCTGGTGTTTACTGCGTACCTACTACGCGCCAGGCCCTGGGCGGGGATCTGTGTCAACGTGTGTATTTATGATTTCTCTTTAATGAGCACAACAAGCTATTCAGTGAGAGAGCCTGATTATTATCTCCACATGGCAGGTGAGGACACGGAGGCTGAGTGTTGTAAGGAGGCGAGATGAGAAAGAAGGAAGCCAGGCCGTGAACCCAGGCCTGCCCTGAGATGCTGACAGTGCCTGGGTCCCAGGACCCCCTGGGGAAGAGCAGTGCTAGGCTCACTCTGAAGTAGAGGAAACAGGACACAGGCTGGTGAGTCTACAAGGGCCGGGGTCCGGCAGAGCGACCCAGATGTGGAGCAATGGGCCTCCTGTTGCAGACCACCTGCATTCCTGCCCGGGTGCGAGTGACCTCTTCCCAACTCCGGGACGTCTCTGCCAAATGAGGTGGCAAGAATGGCGGCGCAGTCTGAGTGGCATCTTAGGCCCAGGTGTCCCGCCGCCTGGTGGGCAGGAAACTCAAAGAGCCATGATGCCAGGCAGAGGTCACTCCGATGTCAGAGGTCACCCAGCTGAACCCTGGTGGCTGGCGGGAAGTGGGGCTCACTGAGGCTCATGCCTGTGTTCTTTCTATAGTGCGGCTGTGCCTCTGCTCACTCACACCTGCCCATTGGGGGCAGAGTGGGTCCAGCCACTCTGGGTCCCGCTCTGGGACTGTGTGCTCAGGTTTGCCAACGGGACCAGGAGGGAGACGGGCACCTCTCGCCTCAACGGGCAACCCGGGCAATTGGGGCAAGCCCTCTCCTTCCTTGGGGCAGGGTCAGCACAGGCAGGGCAGCTCAGTAAGTGTTCAGAGGGCTGGGCTTTGTCCACCACCCACCTCTGGGTCAGACACTTCCATGAACAGTGAACAAAGCAGCCCCAAATCTCTCCAACATCAATGCATTTATTTTAAATACATTGTTTTTGATTTCAGAGAGGAAGGGAGAGAAAAAGAGAAACATCAATGATGAGAGAGAATCATTGACTGGTTGCCTTCCGCACACCCCCTACTGGGGATCGAGCCCACAACCCCAGCATGTGCCCTTGACTGGAATTGAACCTGGGACCCTTCAGTCCGCAGGCCCACGCTCTATCCACTCAGCCAAACTAGCCAGGACCTCCAACACGTATTCAGAGGGGGGAACTGAGCCCCAAGGAGGAGCCTGCGGGGCCATCCAGGGAGCACCAGAAGGAGGAGGCTTGACGAATCTCGGCTCTCGGCCGCTGTGTGACACCCCTGCGTGCTTTTGGGTGAGGGTTCAAGGCCCGGCACCACAGGAGTGGCTGCCACTGCTGCCTGCTGCTGGCCCCGGTCCCGGGCCTCAGAGCCAGGGCCTAAAGATTGTCCCCACTGAGAGCTAAGCTGGGCTTTATCCGGGTCACCTGCATCTGGAACCTGGGGTGAAGGCTGTTTTGCTTGCCGCTTCCCCTGAGACTCTGTGAGAAGTGCCTGTGAAGGCTCCTGGTCGACCACAACCCCAATGGCTGCACTGCATGTCCAGAGGTCAAGGTTGAGCCCTGTGAGGTGATGATGTCGTCAGAAAAAGCCTACGACTGAGTGAGACCTTGGGACATAGGCTCCTGAGCTCCAGAAGCCCAGAGTGTCTGCATCCCCAGGGCTGGGGTACACCTGCTTAGAGAAGGTCCCCCAGGAATGTGATGAATGAAGAATGAGTGAGTGAATGAACGAATGAATGAGTGAAAGAAAAACACTGTATCACAGGCTTAAGTCACTGAGCAAATGAGTGGCAGACATGGGAGTCAGAGGCTGTGTTGTGTGGACTGCATAGTGCAAAGTCTTTCGAGGGGGCCCCAGCCTCCCCTGCACAGACCAGCAGACCACAAGGTCTGGAGCCGCCCCCCAGCTGGGCGTGGGGCAGACGTGGTAGGTGTTCAGTGCATCTTCAGTTTCTGTGTCCTGGTCCCCTTCTCCAGAGCTGGAAGGACACTCACAGGGACCCCCTCCTCCTCCCAGCACGGAGTGCCCAGCCTGCCACCTCCTCCCGGGATTACTCAGTCATGGCTTTGGACCAGCCCAAGCGTTGCCTTAGGAGCAAAGTGAACGGAGGGCTGTCGCATCATCGCCTTCCCTGAAGCACAGAGGGTCTTGGAGCTCTGAGCCCCGCCCAGGAAGACCGCCCAACCCTCTTTCCGGAAAGCAAACCCTGCTTTCTTCGCCAGCCCAAATGCCCATCTCTGCTGCCACCCCTGGCATTGCCTGGGGGTTTGTGATTTCCAAAGCGGGGTGAGCCACGTGGCCTCTCAGCTTCCACCTCGGACGATCAGAATCGTTTCTTGGAAAGGTGATTAACGCGGAGATGCTCTGAAAATTGGCACCCGAGGATGGCCGGCTCATTATGCGAAGTGCCCATAGATCCAGTTCTAAGCACCTCGTGATTGCGCCAGTGCCATTATCTCTCCCGCATCCCTTCTCGGGAACGTATTACTTAAATAAAAAATGTTAATTGCTTCTGAGAAGTGTGCCGTGAGGAATGGGACTGCCAGCTCCAGGAGCCAGGTCTCTGGATCCCCAGGCTGCGGCTCCCTTTCTTGCCTAATGCTGGCAGCTCTCCGTCGGCCAAGCATCCATTTGGGCGGTCTAAGTCACCGGTTACGTCCCACGCCGTGTTCAGGCGGGGTGTTATTTATGGAGCCCGGTACCCCGGTGAGGAGGACACAGCTCCGGAGTAATTAGAATCCTGTCGTCGCTGGGGAGCGGCAATGCCTCCCGCTCTCCCCGCCTTCTGATGTGTTTGCGATGGCGTTCTCTCTGCCTCCATAAATAACACGCTCCATGTAAAGAAGGAGTCATTACAAATGGGGCCGCGCCAGCACCTCACTTCATAAACATGAGGGGGGCGCCTTGGAAGAGGCTCACCCATGAACATGCCTTTTGTAACTTAATTCATGCCATGAATACCCACTCGGTGCCCAATGCTGTGGGCGTTGGCACGGTGGTCTGAGCTTGGCCTCAGGGGACAGACGGACCTGGTTACAGAGATCCCCGTGGGATTCTCAGGATCTGTGACATCTTGGGCTATTCACCTGGGCTGAGGAAGAGTCTGTCTTCTCCTCCGGACCGTGGAGACAGCAAAGGCTACCGGATTGGTACGCCGCCCTCCGTGAATGAGTTGGCTTAGGTTGGGTATGTGTGGACAGAAACCGTATTCTTTCACATCAGCCCCTTGCCTTTGTGTTCCATCGCACCAAATGGCGAGTCCAGTCTACTGACGTTTCTCGCTTCACTTAACGCTTTGTCCCATCGCTAGTGTGGGCTCATCGTCGGCAGTGGAGAAGAGTAATTTTTTTCTCTTCTCAACCTTCCTCTCCTCCCCATCCTCCCTCTCCCTGGGAAGCTGGATTCTTGCAGAGGTGGGCCATGTTAGGGGGTGGGTCCAGGGAGGATGGTGGTGCCTTCTGGGCCTGATTCAGTTGCAGGCATTTGGATCCAAAAGTGATTCTTTCTTCCCAGATGTTTTTGTGGGTTCCTCAAAGGTACCCTCACTGGGGAATCCCTTGGAAGTTCCCTGTTGAGGGCGAAGCCCCCTCTAATGGCTCATTTACGAGTCCTCTTGAGGCTGAGACCCTCCCACCCTTTGAAGACATTCTTCGGGGCAGAATCGTTCTATCAGCTCCCCTGGCGGATACCAAGAACTGCTGGAAGCAAAGCTCAACCTGAGGGGACTCCCTACCTTTGTTTTGTCACCCAAAGCTGAGCCAGGCTTCCAACCAGTAGACTCTCCTGGGGAGACATAATGGTGCCTGCGGCCCCCCATCGAGGGACCACATGTCAAATTCCCCTATGGGCTCTCTTGATGCTTTCTTCCATTGTCGAAGGAGATGGAAAAGCTGGCATGCCAGCCACTCGAATCTTCAGAGAGACTTTCACTATCCCTTCTCCTTTCCAATGACTTCTCAGACCCTGGAAGAAGCTGACGGACTGCTAGAGGCAGAACCAGGCTGTGGATACTTAAGAATGTGAAGGCATGTGCCACTGTGTTTCCTGGCCTTAGAGCCCACGTCAAAAACAGACAACAGGAAACGTCCCATATTCCACGGACAGTGATGAGGATGGACTGTGAATAGGTTTTAACTGTTTGGCAATGACACCTACTAAGATGTCAGCAAGGTTCCGCTTTTAGTATTGGACATAGTTTAGTACCAGATGAAAAGCACACATATATCACACATGTTGTGGGTAGGTGTGATTCTAAGTGCAGGGAGGCATGTTCTACAGCCTATGGGAAAGGTTCTAGCAATATCCAGGACACAGATGAGGATCTAAGGTGTGGAAGGCCTCACAGCCGGGAAATGGACCTGAGAGTGCAGCTCCTTTAGGCTCCGAGAGACAAGTGGGAGTGAATCTTTCATCTCCCGAAAAGGTGTTTTTATAGGCAAAGTTCATTCCTAGGAATTCGTTAGGACTCCACCAAAATCCAAACCCTTTCTTCTGCCTGGTTTCTATTGGCAGTAGGCTTCTGCTGCAGATTTTTACCAACTGTTCCGCTGTGGTCAGACCCACATTCATGTAACAGCATCCGAGATCCCCAGATCAATGTCAAACGGCTCCTTTTCTTGAACTCATACCATCCTGGCACTGATGCTCAGCTGATGCTTTGTATATTTTCAGCTGAGTTGTCGTCCATCTGGTCTACCAGCTCATTTCACCTCTGAGTTGCCATCTCCTCCTGGTTTCTCTCCTTGTGTTTGTTCTAAACACCCCTGCTCGTAGAGTGGCATTTGCACCTCTGACATAGCATCGGAGTCATCTCTTGTCCTGGTGGTGAGGCCTAGGAATTCTCTGGGCCTTCCTTGTCCGACCTCAGCTTTGGCCTACATTTCCCTCCCCTTTCCACACAGCAGGTTTGCTCACCCCATATTTATCACATTGCATTCTGTCGTTTGATTTATCACTGCTGCCTCTCCGTGAGATCTGATTGTCATTGGTCTCCTTCATTATTTTTCCCTCTCTGAAACGCCATGTATGTGGCAAGGTGACTGGAAGCTAGTCCAAAACCACAGATCCCTGCCCTCAGTTATCTTCCAGTCTAAGAAAAGAATGCCAAGGTCGAGGGTGGCATATTTGCATCTGGCTGATACCAAGTTTGCATCTGCTCACTGTGTAAACTGCCCGGGGCGGGTCCTTACTGAGCCTCATGGTTTTCCCCTCTCCCATGAGAGGCCGGACCAGATGATTAAAGGGGCTATTCCCACTTTAAAGAACTCCGAGTCTGCCACTGTGGCTTCCCTTCATTTTCCTGGAAGAGGAGACAAGTCCAATTGGAAATAGCTGCGTCTGATTAATGCGGGGACGGTTAACATTGGGATGAAGGCATTGCCCATCCCCTTCTTCCCTTTCGTCTCCAGGCGGCTTTTATGTTTCTGGGCTTTGATCCCATGATCCCAGCCTGACTTTATTAGTACCACCTGGAGGGGAGCCTGCTCCCCACCAGACACTGGAGGAAATGCAGGCGGCAGCTCCCACTTGCTGTTCGCCTCAGCTCTGCTCGCACACGGACTGGACCATGCTCTGACCTCTCCCTGTTTGTTTGGGAAAGACATGTCTGACACCAGCCTGGGTCTGAGGGAACAGAACGCCTGAATGCTTGCTGACACTACTTGAAAACGGAACCCAGCTTCTGGGATCGTCCTCATCCAGTAGAACCAGGTTAGGGATTTCATAATGGCTGTAGTCTATCCAAGGAACACACACACACACACACACACACACACACACACACACACAAGCAAATCACACACGGAAAGGCTGGGGAAGTTTGCTAGTCCTGGTGGCTGATCACAGCTTGTGGATGCCCACCGAGGCCTCCCCCAGGCCTCTCCACCCCCCTGTTCCCTATCCCATCAGACAGGACCCTGGATGCCTTCCTGTCTTCACATATGATGTTGTTTTTTCTCTCAAAGGTCTTCATGCACATCCTCTTTACCTGGAAAACCCTTGGCCAACCATTCCGGTACCAAGTGCAATTCATCCTCAGAGGTCCCATTCTCCAGGCCATTGCTCTTGACCTCTCAAGCTTTGCTACCACATTCCATAGCCAAGCTGGATGCTGGGCCCACAACCATGAAAATCAGCTCTGCATCCCTTACAGAGGAAGACATGACAAGGAAGCAGGCAGGTAAAATACAGGGTGACAAGTGCCATTCCAGATGACACCCAGGGAGCAATGGACACTGAGGGCAAAGGTGCCTTAGTCAGGGACAGGCAAAGGGGAAGACTTCCCAGAGAAAAGCTCTGCAAGCTGAGGAGAGAGGAATTAGAAGGAATATTCTTAGAAAAGTGAGGAGCGTGTGCAAAGGCTTTGCAGTGAGAAATGGCATAAAGTAAGACTGAGAGGAGAGAGACCCTGTCAGTTAGCTTTTGCTGAGTAACAAATCACCCCAACATTAACAGCTAAGAAAAAAACAAACGAACAAAAACAAACCAAAACAAAACAACAACAAAACAAAAATAAAAACAAAAACAAAAAACAAATGAACAAACAAACCAACATTCTCACAATATTAGAGGTGAGCCGTCTGGGATAGACTCAGATAGCCAGTTCTGTGGATTTGAGTGGGGCTCACCTAATCTTGGGGGATCCTCGCTCCTAAGTCTGAAGGACTTAGGTGGGCCATTTGGAGGCTAACCGCCATCAGATGGGTGCCTTTTATCAACTCAGAGTATCCCAGAATTGTTTCCCTAGTTTTCCAGAATTTCAAAAGAGAGATCAGAAGCCCAACAGCCTTTTACAGGCCTGGCTTCCGAACCTGCTCAACAGTAAGTGAAGCCAATAGCCCAGACTTCCTTGGGGCATAGACAATGTCCTAAGGGAGGAACCTCAGAGAATTGTGACTTTTTTTGCCATCTTTGTTGGCATGTAAGCCTGAAGTGATCCAGGGTCACATTAGAAAAGGATATTGAAGTTTAGGTTTTCAAGAAGGGGAAGGAGAAAGATACTAACAATTTCTAAGGATAAGTGAGAGACACCAGTATGGGCTCAACTGAGAGAGTGTCCCCTGGGTACCCTTGTTGGTGTGGAAGAGACTGCTACTTGCTGAATTGGACTCTGTAGATGTATCTGCCTCCAGACCACCAGGGCTACTGCTTGCTTTGTTCTAAAACAGTGAATAAGTACAGAGGTTCATGGAATAAAATGTGAACCCAGAAAGAAACCCTTCCATTTACAATCCCTTGATTTTTGACAAGGGCCCCAAGGTCACCCAGTGGGGACCAGCTGGACTTTTTACCCAATGGTGTCAGGCATATCCAGCCACTGGATCTCCACATGCAGAGAATGAAGTTGACACCTACCTTATGCCCTGCACAAAATTAATCCAACATGGAGAATAACCCTAAACCTGTAAACTAAAGCTATAAAATTTTCATCAATAATCTCCCAACTCCATCTGTGTACTTGTTTTTCTGAGGTCATGGGATATCATGATGGAGGGATTTCCGATATCCTCCAACCAGAAAAACAATACCACCAAAACTTTTCTTTCCAAATAATTAGTCTGTTCTTAGCTGGTGAAATTCTTGAATACTCAATGCATTTTGTTTGCTTTGGCTCCTGAGGAAGTTTCAGGGGTGAATTTTGCAATATTTTTGAGTACTTTCCAAAAACTTCGGGGTAGTGGTTCTCAAACCCTAGTGTGAATGCCTGGGGATTGGAACATGCAGATATGCTGTTTGTGTTTCTCCAATATGAACGTTTAGAAGGTCTAGGGAAGGGCCAGGAATCTGCTTGTAAGTCAGACACAGGTGGGAAGGTTCAACATTATGGACACATCTCCTTATGGTTTGTCCTTTATTTATTTAGTAGAGGCCCGGTGCATGAATTCATGCACAGGTGGCGTCCCTCTAACTGGCCAGCGATAGGAGCTGATCAGGGCTCTCTAGCCCTGTGCAGATTGGCCAGACGCTAGCAGCAAGCCGACCTACCAATTGGAGCATCTGCCCTCTGGTGGTCAGTGCAAGTCATAGAGGTCAACCACTTGGCTGGAAACTTATCACATTGGGCAAATATATATATATATAAATTGATTTTTTTAGAGCTAGAGGAAGGGAGAGGAAAAGAGAGAGAGATAGAAACATTGATGTGAAAAAGAAACATCTACCAACTGCCTCCTGCAGGCCACCTACTGGGGATTAAGCCTGCATCCTGGGCACATGCCCTGACTGGGAATCAGACCTTTCAGTGCATGAGATGATACTCAACCCACTTAGCCACACCTGCTAGGGCATGCTATGCCCTTTATATTTTAGTCCTCACAGGTTTTATCTTACCTGTTGTCCTACTTCTGTTTCCAACTGTGTATGTATGGGTATGCATATGCTTACTTATAGTTTATCACTTTCATATTAAGTCAACATATTTTTAAATAAAGAAAAATATACATTCATCACTTGCTAACTGAAATTTTCATGGTGTATGTGGCCTTTACAGGATGGGCTGCAAAGAGAGGGTTATGGTCATTTGCAAAAATGGGCCAGGTTTTCAACGTAGAAGAACTGATCTTCCCAAAAGGTGACCCAGGAGGAAACTGATCTCAGTTTTAGTTTCAAAGCATTAGTAGGTCCTTGCGGTGGCATCTCTTGGTCCAATGTCATCCCAGCTCATTTCTGGCATCTGAAACTACATCAGATGCCCCTCCCCCACTCCCTGGCTCCAGCCAGACATCAGGATGTTAATATTCATGGCCAGCCATGTATTCTCTTCTGTGGTGAGAGAGCTACTCATATCCAAGGCCTGCTGAGTGTGGAGCTCAGAAACCCGGATGGCCAGGAGCGTGGCTGGGTGAGCAGTCAGAAGGCATGGTGCGTGAGAGATCTGCAGAAAGCTGCAAAGTCTGCTGGGAAAAGCTAGAAAGCCCAGATCTAATTCCAGGTTGTTCACTCATTCTCTGTCTGTTCTCTTACTTATTTATTTGCTTGTTTACATGTTTTGTGGTTTTGGTCCCCCATATAAGTCAATCGTATAGTATTTGTCTTTCTCTGACTTGTTTCACTTAGCATAGTACTCTCTGGATGCATCCATGTAGTCGCAAATGGTGAGAGTTCATTCTTTTTTTATGTCTGAGTCATACTCCATCATGTGTATGAGTGTAGGTTATCACTGGGATATTAAAAAAGATGGTCCCAGGATAGCAGGGAAAGTGAGCTCATGGCTCCATCAGCCTGAGACTTAGCTTGGCTATGTTCCCGGTTCAATGTTCATCTTCTCACAGTCATTCCTCAAGCCCCTGGAGGAGTCTTTGGCTGGACATGATTCCCATGTCCCATTATGGTAAACCAAAGTGCAGAGAAGGGCGGTAACTTGCTTAAATTGACAAGTGCAGGAGGCAGCAAGGAATCTGCCAAATTAGCCAGGGGACTTGCCGTCATGACTGCAGTGCTACAGGGCATGTGCCCTGCCCTTGCTCTGTCCCCAGCCCAGCCCCAGGGGTGGATCACACACCACAATGGCTATTAGACACAGACACTCCTTTTCAAATGAGCCACTTCTTCTGCTCTTGATAGAAGTGCACGCACTGCAGGACCAAGAGCCGAGCATGGTTAACTCTGGGCATCAGGTCCAACTGTTACTGGGAGGTGGGCTCCCATCCTTCCTTCTCCTTGTCCGATCCTGCCACCAAGAGGCTGACTCAAAACCAAGGGCAGGAGCCTGATGTGTGACTTCCCGTAGCCTAAAAGCAAAATCAAATGCTGTGGAGAGAACGGTAAGTCGTGGCTCTTCATCAAAGCAAATGCCATTAAGCTCAAGTGAAGCTTAAATATTTTTGTCTTAATAAATATATATGCATATATACAATCACTGACTCGACAAATGTTTTGGCACACCTACTATGTTGGGCTACACTTATGTATGTGTTCACATGTGTGTGCACAGGACCTCTCTGGGACTCATTCCTCACCACCCCTTTTAGTACCTGCCCACCTTGGCTCCCCAAACCCTTATTTGTGGTGCTACAGGGCCACCCTTTGTGGTGGAGCATTCCTATGCCCTCTGGCTATGTGACTGGTTTAGCCTTGGTCATCTGACTCAAAATAGACGGATTTGGTCTTATCCTGGGAGTCTGGGGAGAGGAACGGAGAGACAGGGAGCAGCTTAGTGAGAAAGTCTGGGACAGAGTCTGGACCTGTGAAGGTGTTGGTTGAAGTGATGGCTTCCCCGTATTCCTATTCAATGGGAAAGAAAGACCTGGGGAAGGGGAGAGAGAAAAGAGTGGGAGAGGAAGGAAGGAAGGAAAGAAGGAAGGGAGGAGGGAAGGAGAGAAGGAAGAAGGGAAGGAAGGAAGGAAGGAAGGAAGGAAGGAAGGAAGGAAGGAAGGAAGGAAGGGAAGAAGAGAGAGAGGGAGGGAGGGAGGAAGGAGAGAAGGAAGGGTAAAAGGATAGGAGGAAGTGAGGGAGTTAGGTAAGTAGAGGAGAAAAGAACAGAGAATGAACACAGGCAAGAGCTGAGAAGAGAGAGAAGGGAAATATTCCATTTGCAGGTCCTGTTCCGCAGCCATTCTTGAATCTACTGGTATTTCCTAGTCTTCCTCTCTTTAGCTCCAAGAGCTTTCTCACGGCCTCTACCACAATTTCTCCATTTTCTATTCATTTAACCAAGTTGGCTTATCAGCACTGCTTCACTCATACGATCCTGATCCCCCAAACAGCAATGCCCCAAATCCTTACTTAGCATGAGCTGTTGCCCGCTGTCCCCAACCCCAAATCCCTGTTATGCACATCCCACATATGTGATGCTTGCAGGTCTGAATCCCATCTCTCCTGTAGATTGAAAACCCCATGCAGGCCGTACGATGTCCTTGAATCATTATGCCTTTAGGGTCGATGGCTGTGTGTCATCTAACAGGCACTCAGTAAATGGTCATTGAACAGATGAATGCGTGTCCTTCAACACGAAACCATGGGAAATGTGTAGGAATCCGCAAGGATTGTGGGTAAACGATGATACCACTGAGCTGTGGACAAAGGGGACAGCTGTTTGACAATTGCCAATGAAGGGCTGGCCTGTTTGTAAACATGGCTTTACTGGTCCCAGGGCCTTGAGTCACATGGGAGAACCTTTCCGATTTAAACTTCATCACATCTCAGCACTTCATTTCCTCCTCTCTGGGCCATGCTACTTCAAAGGATGTAGGTGAGTTCTCCAAGCTCAGTGTTGGGGGCACAGCAAGTGCTGGAAAAACAACCAGGGGACCTCAGTCTGCATGTTGGCTGATCTGACAGCTCCTTTTCCGGTGGAAGGTGCCAAGGGTAGACGCGGCCCCGGGCAAGACAGGAGGGTGACCGAGGTCTCCCCCAATAACTGCCTTTTCATGAGGCCTTGACTTTCCACACATTTGTTTAATGAGTCCTCTCCAGCTCCACTAATAAGGACACAAAAGAAGAGAAGTTAGAAACCTGACCAAGGCCACAGGCAGGGTGCAGCTGGGCTCGGAGCACTCGCTGCTCTCACTGCACAGTCTGCACCGTCTACTGAAGTGAGCACATAAGGCAAACATGGGTGACATCCTTACCTCCCCCGCCACCCTGGGACCCAGAGTGCAGAAAGGTTGAGTGAGTCAGCCTCCAGGCTGCAGTCTTAGTGTCTGCCTTGACTCCCTGTGACTCAGTTCTTATTTATAAAGTGGGGATAATACCGCCATTCCATGTCCTGCCTATTCTGCGTCAGATGCTGCTCTAAGTCAAGTCTTAACTCTGTGAATCCACACAGAGCACTGGAGGGAAGTGTTACTATTCCCTGTGCTTGGATATGGACATGAAGGCGGGCAAGTCAGTTGTCTTGGGATCCAATTGTCAGTAGTGGGATTTGATAAACACCCAGGCACTGGCTCCATGTCCAACCTCAACCCCAGGCCAGCTGCTTCCAGAGACTGTCATCACTGTGGCCAGACTAAAATGGTATAATATTTGACATTCCGTAGAACAAATGCCAGGCCTTAGAGTCCTTTAATAAACATGAGCATTTAGTTATATTTTTAAATAAGTTTTTATTGATTTCATAGAGGAAGGGAAAGGGAGAGAGAAAGAGAAACATCAATGCTGAGGGAGAATAATTGATCAGCTGTCTCCTTCATGCCCCACACAGGGGATGGAGCCCACAGTCCAGGCATTTGCCCTGACCAAGAATCAAACTGTGATCTCCTGGTTCACAGGTCAGTGCCCAACCATTGAGCCATGCTGGCTGGGCATATAGCAATTATTTAATATTAGAGGCCTGTTGCACGAAACTCATGCATGGGTGGGGGTGTGTGTCTCTCAGCCCAGCCTTCACCTTTTCCAATCTGGGAACCCTCGAGGGATGTCCAACTGTCTGTGTAGGCCCGATCACACCAGGACTTCTGGCTCCCAACTGCTCGCCTGCCTGCCTGACTGATTGCCCCTGCTTCTGCCTGCCAGCCTGATCACACCCTAACCACTTCCTTGCCAGCCTGATCAACATCTAACTGTTCCCTTGTTGGCCCAATTGCCCCTAACTGCCCTCCCCTGTGTGCTTGGTCACCCCTAACTGCCCTCCACTGCTGGCCATCTTGTAGCAACCATCTTGTGCCTACATGGGGTGGCCATCTTTGACCGCATGGGGCATCTTGTGTGTTGGAGTGATGGTCAATTTAAATATTACCTCTTTATTATAAAGGATTATTCCTACTATTGTGGTTGTTATGTATGCAACCCTCATGAAGTTCAAAATAACTAACAAAAAAGAAGTTCAAAAAAGCTGGTCCCTGGGATGCTGATTTTCAGTGAAAGAAGAGAGGATGGGGCCCACGGCAACAATGGAGATGGGGTGAGGGCAAGATTCCTTTCTGAATCTTTAATGGAAGCATTTCAGACAGTTCTGGAAAAGGATGTTCACAATTCCACTCAGCCCTTAAGCAGAAGGGAGTGAGGAAAGCAGCTGTAGTTCTAAAAAGAAAGAAAGAAAGAAAGAAAGAAAGAAAGAAAGAAAGAAAGAAAGAAAGAAAGAGAAAAGAGAAATCTGACTATATAATCCCAGATAATCCCAACAAAAATAAAATGGATCAGTGTTTAAGGAAACAAAGAAGCCGCTGAGGCCTCTCTCTTGGAAACACGGCTCTTTATAATAAAATCAAATTAGTCTTTACATCTTCTTATAAAGGCAAAGAATACACGAATTTATGATGAAAAGCAAGAGTCTCCCTGGTCCCTATCCACACGGTCAGCCTAATCCCCTAAGGACATAATTTTTACTTTTTTATTATTAAATTTTGGAAACCATATAGTTGTATACTCTTTCTTCTCATTTTTCTAAGCTCAGATTTTACTGAGTGATTCCCTACTCTGATCAAACACAGTTTCATTCACCTGGATTCATTGATGTCACTCTCTGCTAGATTTTTCCTTAATCAGTTTATTTCGTTATTAATTTTAGCTTCCTATTTTGGCTCATCTACTGGTTAGCTGTGGGATTTCAATGATATACAATTCCCCTATTTTTTACTCCATACATTTGGTGATATGTGAGGTGCCTCTCCCCCGTCCCTTCCCCTTTCCATCTGTTGCACACCCCCACCTTGTCCAGGTGGGACCCTTGGTCTCTGCTCTGCCCCTTCACTTACCTCCTCCACGTTTTCTCTTTGATTGAATTTAAAAGTGAAAAACCAATAAATCACTCTTCCCGTGTCATAAAACATCTTCAGTACGGCATTCCGGAGGCCCTCTGAGCCCTCTGCGATTTATCTAGGTGGGCTGCAAGAAGCCTCATCCTAGCTTTTCTTTTCCTTACATGAACCCTTGGGGTGCATCCCTTACTATCCCCACATCATCCTCTTTGTTTACGGCCAAGTTGTTTACCTGGAGTCATTGTCCAGAAATTTCTCAGATGGGGGATTTGGAAGGTGAAAATTTGAATCTTTGAAAGGAAAACCATCATCTATAACAAAAAAATAAATAAATAAGACATAGAAGCAGGAACAGACTGCCAAGCTTCAAAGGGAAAGCAAAGGAGATCAACCAAAGAACTCGGATGCATATACGCATAACCCATGGACATAAACACGAGTGGTGAAGGCCTGGGGCTTGGACAGGCTGGAAGAGGTCAATGAGGGGAAAAGGCGGCATAAGTAATACTTTCAACAACAAAGATTAAAAAAATAAAATAAAACTTTTATTTTATCTTCACATTGGATTGTTAATTTGGTCAAATATAATATTCTGGTTATAAAATTCATTTCCCCCCCAATCTTTGTAAGTCCTTGTTTCGCTGTCTACTAGTGTCTATTTGTGATCATCAGAAACTGAAGCTATTCAAGTCTTAGTTTTTAAGAAATCTGCCCCCTTTGTTATATTATAGAATCTTTTGTTTATCATAGGAGTTGTGAAATTTACAAATAAAGAGAGGTGGACTTGGGGAAGATTGCATTTACACACCCAAAGAATAAGGATTCAAAGTAACATTAACTGAGGCAGACTGCCCTCTTCCATTTTACACCACCACTTAAATGGGAGATCGGAATAAAGACACAAAACTATGAAGACCACATTTCAGATGCATAAAGAAAGCATCTGAATGATCACATTGCAGTTCAAAGTATCAAGACAGGTTTGAGTACATTGAGTTATCACCAACTAGGGCCGGTGTGAGAAGAAACAGAAATCTGCAAAGCAATTACATCCATGATTTCGATTTTTTTTTTCAATAGCCTACCCACACCCATCTCTAAATCCATAACTTCTCATTCTAACGCCTATGAAAATATTCAAGCCTGGGGAGGGAGTGTCCTCTACTCCTTTGCTCCACAGCATTTTCTCTTTGATATTTTTTCTCTCCTTCATTGTTAACAGTTTTTTGAGACCTGGTTTCTCCTCTTGTCCTTCTTTCCACCCATGCACTTCCTGTGGATGAAGAGTGAGCCCAATCCATGCCTTCCCCAAGCTCAGAATTTAACAGGGGACATAAGCAGGATACCCACAGTGTGATTGAGAAGTCTAAGGTACAAGGACGATATATACCAGGGCCACCTACTGTATGTGTGGTGGAATGTGGGCTAGTCTGCTGCTTTGAGTCTGTGATTTTGAATGGAGACAGGACCGGCAAGTTGGGTTCCGTTATCTTCTCAGATGTCTCCCTGCAGCATTTCCTCCTGTTTAATTTTGGGGGCATCAAAGTTAACATTTAACTATGAAAAATCAAATTCTCAGAAAAGGCTATCTTAGTGTCAAAAAACCCAGGAACTAGCTCAAGAGCTAGCTCAGGAAATTGCGGTGGATTCTTAAATAAAGGTAGCACAAAGTGATGAGTATTTATCTATTGAAAGCTAGCTAGTCCTAAATCCACCTCTCAGAATCTTATTCTACGGGAGAGAAAACTGAGGCTTAAAGTAATCAAGTAGATCAGGTCACAGTGTGCTTGTCAGTTCCTTTTTCACTACGGCTTCTTCATCTAAGTCCTGCGAGTTATTTTCCATGACTCACCACATGCTTGTTTTCATTCCAGGGGTTATTGGACTGACTGAGTTAAGTAGATTCAGTCTCTGCCCTCCCCAAGCTTATAGGCAAGTGTGTAGATAAAACAGAGCAGGCATAGCTCAGTGGTTGAGAGTCAACCTTTGAACCAGGAGGTCAAGGCTCCATTCCTAGTAAAGGCACATACCTGGGTTGTGGGCTTGATCCCTCGTGTGGGGTGTGCAGGTGGCAGCCTATGATTCTCTCTCATCATTTGTGTTTCTATTTCTCTCTCCCTATACATTCCTCTTTTGGATCAATAAAAATACATTTACACCTCTCCCCCCAAAACACATACACACACATACACACACACACACACACACACACACACACATACACATACACATATACACCACCACCACCACCACCAACAACAAAAAACACCCAGTTACTGTGAATGCCAATACGAAGGAGTCTCTCCTTTTTAGGAGTTCATGATAATTACATGAGATTACCCATGGCACATGGTAAACATTGTAATGATAATGGCTGATTATTATTATGATTAGTGGTAGCAATTTTGGTATTTGTCTCATATAAGAGATGTTCTAATTGATGTGGAGAAACAAGGAAGGAAGAAATTGTGTTGAGCTAAAATGATCAGCTATGTTGTTTATAAGGCCTCTCCTTGCATGACAAAGGCTGATGCTCAGGAGAACAGGGAGCTAGGATCTTTGAAAAGAGCAAACACAGCACCTGACATTTAGAAAAATCCACGACTTGGAAATTTACAACCTCCGTGGCATAATAAGAAAGTGGTTAAGTCAATGATGACACAGCTCTCCAGTGGAATATTATGCAGCCTTTGAAGAGTATTTTAATTAAAAAAAAGGTAATAAGAACAGATGAATAAAAACAATGGAATAAAAATTGTGCATGCAAAAAAGATCGTAACAATGAGCAAAAATAACTAAGGACAAAAAACTTGGAAATAGATATATTAAAATATGGTCTCCTTTGAAATGTGACAACAGAAGACATTGCTTTATTTCATTCTTTCTATTTCGTATGCATTTTCTAATTTTACTTAATGAGCACATGTTGCTTTATAATGAGGAAAATAAGAATATCATTTCAAATATTGTTAACAGTGTGGCGCCTGATTAAACCAAACACATCATTGCACAGTGGACTCCCTTACCAGATGAGGTGTTACTTTAAATTTATTTGGGGTGTCCCTTCCAATTCAACTTACATCCTCCTGAACCCTCACCAGGCTATGTATGTCTCACCTGGGGGCACCCACAAAACACCTGTTGAGTGAAGCCCGTGAGTGAATGACCGTGGGGTAAAGAAGGAACAAGCACCGTATAACCGGTTGAAGGCATGCCTCCACCTCTATGTACGTGGGTGGCTGAGTGCAGAACAAGCACAGGAGGTTACCAAGAGATGCTGTGTACATCGTTTTGCTTAAAAATCCTGGAACGGCAGCCTCTGCAAGTTCCCTATCCCTCCACCCTGCATGAGACTAGATCATCCTGCCCTTTAAAGAATTTTGTTTTTTAGCACCAGCTATGAATCAGACCCTGTGCAGGATGCTGCAGGAGTTTAACAACATGGATCGGCCACTTTCTTGGGGAAGGCGTCTCTCGTTATTGTGGTTGCTGTTATTTTCCAGTGTTACTACATCTCATTCTCTGACCTAAAGCTGCCTCAAGTTCTTCTTGGAAGCAGACTGGGAAGGAAACCTCATTACGTGGACAAATCACCTAGGTAAGAGATAGCGGGGTTGTAACTACTATAGGGGAGGTGTGAGGAGGAGAATGGGGGACTGGAGTTGGGGAACCACCACAATGTGAAGACTGGAGGAAGTCGCTGGTTCTCTGTTTGGGTGTAACCCTAGTGATTTACATAGAAGCACTTCTTATATTATTATTATTATTTTCAATTGATTTCAGAGAGGGAGAAAGAGGAAGAGAGAGATGGAAACATCAATGCTGAGAGAGAATCATTCACCGGTGCCTCCTGCACGCCCCTAGCTAGAAATCAAGCCCACTGACCAGGCATGTGCCCTTGACCTGAATCAAACCTGGGACCCTTCAGTCCACAGGCCCATGCTCATCCACTGAGCCAAACCAGCTAGGACCTAGAAGCAATTCTTGAGTGTGCAAAGAGGAGTTCAAGTTTAGGGATTTAGAATTGACAGTGTTACACATGGTTCTTGTGTGAAGCCAGGATAATAGGCCGGAGGAGAGGACCATGAGTGCAGAATTCGAGGGTGGGGTGGGGCCAAAGAGTGGACCCCATATGCCCCGCTCACACACGGAGGCTGATGCTCTTGGCTTGGAAGAGTCATCCAGAGTGAGATGTCCTGGATTTGAAGGTCTTTGTCTTTTGTTTTTTTTTTCTCACAAAGCAATGGCAGTTCCCGGAGTTGCGCGCTATGCAGCCAGCAAGGGGGTTCTGAAGAAGGAAAGGCTGATCGGACATAGAGCTGAGGGTCTCGTCGATATGCAGAGTGAATGAAGCCGTGGCCTGGGATGAGCTGGTCCAGAAGCTGCGAGGAGAGCACGATGCCTGCTCTGTGGCTGGACCGAGGGCGGAGCTGAGTGCAGGGGACCAGCTACACCTGTGTGGCCCCACGATGATTAGGTCAGAGGGGGGTGGGGGCACCTAGGGGCCACACCACCAACAGGGTGAAAAGCGAGAGTGTGTTCCAGATGTCAATGGTCTATCGGAGGCAATTAGGGGGTGGCCCTTTTTCTCTCTCCCAGGACCGCTCCCACAAACTGTCTGAGCCACAACAGTGGAGTCTCAGCGTATCAAGTAAGAAAAGCAAAGGAGGACCCCACGGGAATAACTGTGGTTGGTGGCTTGTGGGGCTGCGGCTGGTGTGTGTGTGTGGGGGGGAGGGAGGGGTTGCCCAAAAGAGAGAAATTTGCTTCTAATCAATGTGCTAATCTAGGACAGAAGGTCCCCTCTCTCTCTCACCCTTATTTAATTTCCCGGGGTTCAGGCCTCGCCTCCCCGACTCTGCCCCCTCCCCCTCCCAGCTGAATGAAAATTTGGTCCAGTTTTATTTTATTTTTTTTAATATAGATACATTAAAAGACAGACACCGATCTTCAAAGAAGCCTGCAATTTCGCTGGCGACGGGATGTTTATAGCCACGATTTGTTTGGTTCTGATAAAAGGCACAGGCGCTCGGAGTCTATTTGATTTGGTTTCCCAGTACAGGCTGGCTTCACACGTGGGTCTGCAGTCTTTGAGGGCAAAAAGGAATAAAGAAGAGAGAGAGGGGAGAGAAAGAGAGAGAGAGAGAGAGAGAGAGAGAGAGAGAGAGAGAGAGAGAGATCGGGAGAGCGGTAGGTACGTGTGTGTGTGTGTGTGTGTGTGTGTGTGTGTGTGTGTGTGTGTTCTGGCCACAAAGCCATGCTGCTCAGGGGCCCTGATGACTGGCAAGGGAGACATCCCAGGTGCTCCCCTATGTCCTCTCAAGACAAACCCCACTCTTTGCAGGTCCAGGGGAAGCTGGGGTGTCACCGCCCCAGCTCTTCTCCGGAGCTTGTGTGCTGGAGGTAGGCGAGCCTCGGAGGCAGAAAGCTGTGGGTTGAAATGTCAGCTGAGTCACCCTCCTGCTGTCTGGCCTGGAATAGAGCTCTCCCCCAGTCAGTTTCCCCTCTGGCACCCGGACCTCCCCCCTGCAGGACTGCTAGGAGGATGGGGGGATTGTAGCCAGGCCAACGAGGCAGGAGGGGGGCAGGGGAAGGCTCAGAAAGTGGGGGTTTGTGGGAGGGGGCCGAGAGGAGGGCAGCGGGACCCGCACAGCAGGAGACAGCAGCATTGCCTGCAGGAAAAAGAGAAGTTTGGGGTGACTGGGGTGCAGTACAAGGACAGAGCAAGAGGAAAGCAGGCGGGCAGAGCCAGCGGTCGGGTTGCAAGCCGAGTGGAGGAATCTGAACTTCTCTCTCTGCAGGCAGTGGGAGGGCTTGGGGAGGCTCAGTAGAGGAATGTGTGGGATGGGAGTGTGTTCTAGAACACTGGCCGGGGTGAGAGGAAGGAGGAAAGGACTCAGGGGAGTGAAAGCACAGTGATGCTCCTCAGTGCTCCCCAGTGTTCATGCCTCGGTGCTCCAGCAAAGGCCCGCCTGCAGGTGATTGAGTGGTAGCTCTGCCTGCCCGGGGCTGAGGGACCGTTCTGGTGGGCTGGACAGTGACGCCAGGCGGGTTGCCTCCGTGGCCCTGGCGGTAAAAGGCGGATGGCAATGCGCATGCCTCACGTGGCTATCCCAAGGCCCACATGGATTTTAAATGCACAGAACATGGAGGAAGCACTTAACAGCGTGAACATGACATGCCCTGGCTAAATATGACGACTAGAGACCATTTCTAACCGGCGCTCCGGCTAAGCGGTGTGTCTGCATCGTCCCACTTCGTCAGTTACTGTGTTTCTTCATCTCTCGTTTCCTTAGGGAAAGGAAAGCTCAGAGAAATGGAGCGATTCACCGCTCCGTGGCAGAGCTGGCACAGAACCCGGGATCAGCTTCTCCCACCAGCGCCGAGGCTGTCCACGCTGCACAGGGGAGGCCGGGGCTGGCACGCGCGGAGGAGGGAAGAGTCCGTGGGGACACTGCTTCTGAAATGCCTGGCTTGGGGACTCTTTACAAACCTCCTCCTCCTCCTGCACCCCATCCGTGTGCGATGGATGTGTGTGTGTGTGGGGGGGGACCGTGAGGAGTGGGGGGTCATTGACCAGGAGGCTCTGGCCAGAACCACGTCCTCCTGGCACGGGGGCACTCTAAAGGAAGCGTGGCTTTTGGACCCTCCATCCACCAAAGAGCAGATTTCGACATGTTTGCTCTTGGCAAAGGTCTCCGTCTTCTCTTCCTCCCTCCCCTCAGCTCTATTTGGGGGAGACTTTCAATCCGATAAAGAGGAGCTCTATTTAAAACCAGGCAGGCTCTGTTTCAAAAGATGGGTGCGATTTTACCCGAAAAGCCAATTTGTAATTATAATGTCAAGTCCCTGTGCCAGGGAAGAGACTGTAGGCTGATGGGACCCCGGGGCTGGGAGAGGCTGGAGCCCGGCCCCTCCCCCTGACACCACCTGACCATTCCAACACCTAGCGCTCTCTGCTCTCAGACTCGTTCTTTTCTCCCCTCCCCTCCCCCTGGGATGTCTCAGCTGTCGGAAGGTGGTGGATAAATGTCATTCTCTACTCTCCCTGAACCTTATTGGTCCCCAGAGCGCTGTCTGTCCTGTCCCGGGAACTCCTCTGGAGCTGTAGACATTACCTTGTGCTCTTGAGTCTCTCCTTCCTCCGGTTGACATTCTGGGATTGTTGAGTCATTCCCTGAAAGGGCACCATTTCCATATCCCTTTGGGTGAAGCCGTGCGCCACAGCCAAGTCAGGTCCCCGCAGATGGCACTTCTGCGATGCGATTGTGCACCGGATTTTGTTATCAGATGGTTTGCACCACGCTCAGGGTTCTCCGTGAACTTGTGGGGAAGGATGTTGAGGGAGCTGCCACATGGCTGACACCAGTGATCTCTCACAGGTGCCTTTGATAGAAACCCCTTCTTCTCGCTCAGGGCTGGATGGATGGAGCCCCCGCACTGGCTCCCAGGTCCCCCGGCAGGACGGTCCCCCTCCACCCCCCTGTCTCCCCAGCCTCACTGGCCTCTGCTTGGCTCCTGGAGCATGGCCAGCTTACCCCTTAGGGTCTTTGCAAGTACTGGTCCCTCCACTAGAGGACCTTTCCCCTCCTCTGGGCAGGGTGGGCTCCTCCTGGTCTTCAGGGGTCAGCTCTTTTACTGACCTTTCTCTCTCCTGTGCTGCCTCCTGCCCCCTCACTGTCCATCCCACCATCTTATTTCATTTCTTCAGAGCCCTTCTCAAGATGGAAGCCTCCTTATTTAGCCACTTGCTTTCTCATTCAGTCCACCTTCCCCGAAGATCCTACAGGACCCAGGGGTGGAGGGGACATGCTTGTCTTGTTGACATCTGTGCCCTGTTGACTAGAATTGTGCCATCATCCAAGAGGACATTGGCTGACATGAATGCCCCTGTGAGTGTGGGCACAGGCTGAGTGTGCGGGGAACTCAGAATAAGTATGTGGAGAGTTGGCATGGTGGACATCAGAAAAGACTTCAGAGACGGTTCTAATTTTCATGCTTACTCTACCGATAATGGAATGGTAACCTGGGAGGGCAGTTGGCATCCCCAGAATCACACTGTAAGTTCACGCACAAACTGGCACAGGGATCCCGCTACCTAATTGCAGTGGCGCTATTTTTTTTTCAAAGGACAAGCAAGATGCACCCACATGCGTTAACCGCTAAAAGCTTGAAGTTCATAGGCACCGAGAAGAGAAGACCAGCTCCTCAGAACAGCTTTCCGAGGGGCCTGGGCTGCGGTGAAGAGCTGCACAGAAGTGGAGGGTGAAGGGAGTGGTGGGTGGAAATTCAAGTGAAGTGGCTCTTTCGAGGTGACACGGATGGTGACAGGCAGAGAGAGGATGTGGCCTTCCTCTCTTCTAGTCCGTTCATCCAGCGTCTCCCCCTCACAGAGCCATGGGAAATGCTGCTGTTTCCAGCTTGGTGCCTTGCAGATGGGGAGGAGTCAAGAGGTCCAGAGGAAGCATTGGTTAGATGAGGGGCCGGTGACAAATTGGGTCTGTAATGGGTGAAGGTCACCTGACATCCTAAGAGAAATACCCAGGAGGCAGTGGGACACATGGGCTTGAGGTGATGGAGTCAAAACCTTCTCACCCTTGGCGAGGCGCTTGTCTGCAGGGGGAGTTGGTTAGAGACCCAGGTGCATCTGTAACTGTCCCTTTCATGTTCGCCAACAATTAGGACCCATGCACATGGTCAGGGAATAGAGATTTGGAGCTCAAACTCAGTTTTTTATTTTTATTTTCTTGTAGATGAAAAATGTTGCCTTGTATGTTACTCTTATGAGCAGCAAGTCGGTGTGATTTTTTAACCTACCACATTGCCAGGGAGATTATATTTTGATAATTCTCTCAGTGTGCCTGCTGCCAACAGCATTTTACATAATAAGAATTCGATCCCTCCTAAATAAGGCCGTGATTCCATTAAGAAGAGCTGCGGGCCCCAGGCTCAGGGGCTAGAGAATTCAAACACAGGCTGGCTGCAAGGTTTACCCAGCCCTGCAAACCTGAGCACAGACTTCTCCTGCTTTGCTGGGGACCTGCCACCTCTCCCCTTCCTCCCCATTCCACTCCCCGAGACCCCCGTGAGGGAGGGACAAAGGCTCTTAGGAGACTGTAAGGAACCGAACACGACTCCTCCTCTTTGGGGATCTCTAGACTCCTGGGACCAGATGGGCATGGCTGTCTTCTCTTACAGCAGAGGAAATGGAGGCTCAGAGAAGAGACTCCTCAAGATTCAGCAAAGAGTGAGCATGGAGCAAGGCACAGCCACGGTAGCTATGTTCCCTGCGGGAATGTCCGCTGGCCACTGTCTGGAGACAAGGAGAGGACATGGTCGGGCGCCATGGCGATACGATGCCAACGTGTCATACTTTCTCAGCCACAAACTTGCACTTGTGAACGGTTTGACTTTTCAGAGCTGAAGTGCTGAGGATCACAGAAAGGCGCGGGTATAAGGCACAGGAAATAAAGAGTATTTGAGAATGATCACTGTGTCCCAGGCTGTCCACAGTCTTGGCTAGATTCATGTTACACACTAATACCCTACAGCCCCATCCTCCTCCTCCTCCTCCTTTTCCTCCTCCTCCTCCTCCTCCTCCTCCTCCTCCTCCTCCTCCTCATCCATTTTAATGTTGAGTGAGGACATAGAACCTCCCTTCACCCAAAATGTGTGTCTCTGGATGGGTCCATATTGTTATGTCCCTATGGAGATGTCTAATGCCCCCTTTTCTCTTTCCACTACACAGAGACTTTTTAAAAATATGAAATCTGCCCTCACCGGGTACCTCAGTTGAGTAGTGCCATCGTCCTGATATGCGAAGGTTGTGGGTTCGATCCCCAGTCAGGGCACATACAGGGAGCAAGCAATGGATGCATAAATTAGTGGAGCAACATACAGGTCTTTCTCTCCCTCTCTCTACATCAATTCAAAAAAATTCAAAATCTAATGAACAAAATAAAGAACAAGCAAAATAGACTCACAGACAGAGAACAGACTGACTTCTGTGAGAAGGGAAGAAGTTTGGGTGGCTGGGTGAAATAGGTGAAGGCATTAAGCAAAACACAAAGACAGCTCCTAGATACAGACAATGGTATGGTGATTGAAGGAGGAAAAGAGGGTGTGGGAGGTAGGAGAGAGTCAATGGTGATGGGAGGAGACTTGAGTATGGGTGGTGTACGCACAATTCAATATACAGATGACATATGATAAGTTGTACACTTGAACCTTACGTAATTTTATTAACAAATGTCACTCAGTAACATCAATGAAATTAAAAAATAAAGTACAGTGGTGCCTCGAGATACGAGTTTAATTCATTCCGTAACCTTGAGGAGTGGGAAACTATGAGACGCTCGAGTCACAGTAAACTGGTGGGTCATGTGCAGCCTGCCTATCTCAAATGCTGCTCATATTTCAAAGCAAAAATCGCTCACTCAACGGCTCGTATCTCAAAAATCTCGTATGTTAGGGCACTAGTATCTTGAGGTACCACTGTATAATCATTATTGAACACTCATTAAAACGAAGTCTGGGAAAGGCAAAGGATCCAAGTTACCTGGAGCAAAGGCTACCTCTAAGGGAAACTGGCACTGAGTTTATGAAATGCTCTTCAGAATGTCCTCTCTGACTCCAAGTTAGAGGACTCCTCTCAACAGCTCAGAAATAAGTCAAGCACACTGATTTTAAAAAAGAGTGACAACAAAGCACCTTTACTCAACACCTGCAATTCACAAATAGAAAGGTTCTGCTTGCTGTCATTTTGATTACTTTTTAAATAGAACATTCTGGGGAGCATTAAAGCCTACCTTATCCCTCAGTGACCCCACTTTCCCTCTCCCAAACCCTGACATCTCCAGGAATTTAGATTAGTTTTCTTCTCACTCCTATTTTATCCTTTTACAAGAGGCTCGGTGCATGGATTCATGCACAGGTGGGGTCCCTCAGCGTGGCCTGCAGGGATCAGGCCCAAACCAGAAATCCCAGGATGTCTGCTGCTCCTGCTCATTCTGTCCCTGCTGCACCTGTCACTACAGCTGTCTCTGCTCTGTAGGCTCTCTGCCGCTCCACTGCGATCTCCAGGCTGCAATGGCCAACCATGAACCCTGCATCTGGCACCTGTGGCTCAGCTGAGTAGCACTGCCACTGGGGAGCACACTGATCACCAGGGGGAGCGGCTCCTGAGTTGAGCGTTTGCCCTGTGATGGTCAGTGTGCGTCATAGCAACCAATCGACCGGTTGTTCAGTTGATTAGTGGCTTAGGCTTTTATATAAATAGATTCCCCATGTCTTTGTCTATAACAATTTGTATGATGTTTGTAGAATTGCAACTTAACTGTAATTATAGTACTTTAAAATATATACATATATAAGTGTATATATGTATATACATACACACATATATATATATACATACATATGTGTGTGTGTGTGTGTGTGTGTGTGTGTGTGTGTGTGTGTGTATTGATTTCAGAGAGGGAGAGGGAGAGAGAGAGAAACATCAATGATGAGAAAGAATGATTGACTGGCTGCTTCCTGCATGCCCCCTACTGAGGATCAAACCCTCAACCTAGGCATGTACCCTGAGTAGGAATCAAAGGGTGACCTCCTGATTCATAGGTTGATGCTCAACTACTGAGCAACACTGGCTATGGTGTTGCAATAAATTTTTGAAAATGGTCCATGTTAATACATGATACCTTATTAATCTCAATTGTTACTGAACATACCATTTATTCATCCATTCTTCTTTTAAAGACCATATAAGTAGGTGTGTTTTGTTTTGTTTCTGTTACAAGCAATCCTACACAGGTTTCCCTATACCTCTGTCAATATTTATTATAGGAAGAAGTGGATCTAAAAGTAGAATTGCAGATAATTGAGCTTCAAGTCACAAGGTTTTTTCAAAGTGATGCTCAACAAAGTTGTGGTCATCTGTATTTCTATTAGTTGTGTGGGAGGTTTCTGTTTTCTCTGTATCCTCACTGACACGATATTTTTAGATTGTTTTTAATGGAAAGATCTTAATATTGTAAAATAGTAGTAGATTGTTTTAATGGTGGCCATTGCTTTAATTTGTATTTTTACTGATTACTAGTAAGTGGAAGTATCATGGACAAACACACACACATATTTATACATATTTATGTATAAATGTGTATATATATATACATATATATATATATATATATGAGCTGTGCTCATCCATTTTCTTTGCTTACAGCATCTTTTATATCATAGGACTCTATTTTTAGCATGATTGCATTTTTTCAGTTTTTTCATGAGTGTTCTCTGAGTAGAAAATTCTCTTTAGTCTATTGAAATTTTCATTGTTTTTCTATCAATATTAAACAATAATTTGAGTTAGTGTAGAACCTAGGTTACACAGTTTCCTTTGGACAATATTCTTTTTCTCCTCTTCACGCCTTTCTTTTCCCCTTCTTCTTCCCTGGTTCAATCCAATTGACATTCTTCATAGAAAAAAATCCATATTTTTATTTTTTTGCAAAGTTGTCCAGGTATGAGTTTATTTCTAATCTTGTTTAACATTCAATGTTCTCTCTCAAACTGAAGAATCATGTCATATTAATTTTGGGTTATTTTCTCATCTATCACACTTTTGAGAATTTTTTAAAAATTATCTCCCTCTGTAAATTCTCTCCAACAAATGTTGAACATTCTAGTTCTATAATCCACAGGCTTACTCTTTCTTTCATGATTTCCATCTCTTTTATACCATGAGGCATTCAGGTTAATACCCTGAAGTAAGTCTGCCAGATTACTATTCCCCTTCAGCTATTGTCCATCTGCTTTTTGACATATACATAGAGAAGGTTTTTAAGAATAAGTGTGTGTGTGTGTGTGTGTGTGTGTGTGTGTACATATACTACTAAAAGGGTGATATGCTAATTAGCCTGGGAGACCTTCAATGTCCTTCCTGACAAAGCCAAGGTGGCAGCAGGGCCAAGGAGGAGGCAATTAGGGGCGATCAGGCAGGCAGACAGGTGAGTGGTTAGAAGCCAGCAGTCCCATATTATGAGAGGAAAGTCAGACATCGCCCAAGGGGTCCCGGTTTGGAGGGGGTGCAGGCCAGGCTGAGTGACACACACCCCATGCACAGATTTCATGCACCAAGCCACTAGTGTGTGTGTGTGTGTGTGTGTGTGTGTATGTGTAAACTAGAGGCCTGATGCACAAAATTCATGCAATGCAAGAATAGGCCCTCGCAGCCCTGGCTTTGTCTGGAAGGTCATCTGGATGGTTGTTCTGATGTTTCCCCATTCAGTCACTTTGCATATTATGCTTTTATTATTATAGATGATTATATTTTTTTCTTTATCTCTGTTTTAAACTCTAAGTGAATTCTCTAATTTCAACCAAACACTTTGCAGAACAGGTTAGAATCCAGTTTCCTCCTTTCCATATTTGTCACTCATAACAGTGAGAAATCTGTATCCCATTACCCTTAATATATTTACTCATCTGGCCTCGTCTAGAATACACAGAAAGTAATTTTGGAATTGCTAAATCATCCACTGTGAAAAGCAGACCTAACTAAAGTTCAAAATTTATTTACAACATTTTACATCCAACTGACATACTTTGAAACAGACAAGTCTTAAAAGCACAGTTGGAAGCATTTTGACAAATGAATGCTTCCCTGTAAACCATACCACCACCAAGAAACAGAAAATTTCAATTTTTCCCAGAAAGGTCTGGTATTTCTTCCTCTTCAGTTTCCCTTGGAGGTCACTCATTTTGACTTTTCACCACGAGTCCGTGTCGGAGCAGCACAGAGCATAGCCGCTCTGAGTTCTGATATTCTTCTGAATTCTGCTCAATTACACCAAACGTCAGGGCCGCTACACTAATTGTTGGGTCTGAACCCCTCTGCCAGGGGCTGGACCTCCTTGGACGCCAGGTCTTAGATGGAGAGGCCATGAAGTGCTGTGGGTGTATAAGAAGGAGTCTTCATTGTAGAAGCCAGTGGCCATATAGCCACCAGACAAGACAGTTCTTCTCAGCAAAATTCTATACAGGCATCCACACACTGGCTGGTGAACAAGTGCATCTTTCCCACCAAAGCAGCATTAGCCTCTGTACCCACAAGTACTATCTGAGCAGCCGCTGGCTGCCCTAGGCTCACTGCTTCACACAGTGAGGGCCTGTGGGCGCTCTGCCCTAATAGCTTCTCCAACCTCTCCAGCTTTCCTGCACACACAGTAGCTACATCCTCTGTGCCTCCCGTTCCTCCCCAGCACATTGGCTGGCTAACATATATTATACTTTTAGGTCAAAGAGGCTTCTTTGCAAGTAGTGACTTTGCTGTGCACCTGGACATGGTCCTTGAAAATTCTGATTGAGATCCCCATGTTCAGAGTGGCCTTGGCCATCTGGCATCCTATCAACAAGTCCTTCACACTCTGAATTGCCTTGACTATCCAGCAGCTCTGGCAGGGTTCCCACAGTTCATTATGCCTGTCCTGAAATTTTATACAAATTAAATCACATTGTGTGTTCTATTTCTGTGGGTAGCTTTCTTCACTCAGCATACTATCTGAGATTTACTGATGATGTTAAATGTATCAGTAACTCACTCAATGTTGTTGCTGAGTAACATTTTATTACATTTCTAGAGGCCCAGTGTACGAATTTGTGCACGGGTAGGATCCCTTGGCCTGCAGGGATCAAGTGGAAACCGGCTCTCCAACATCCCCAGAGGGGTCCCATATTGTGAGAGAGTGCAGACCTGGCCAAGGGACCCCACCAGTGCATAATTGGGGCTGAGGAAGGATCATGGGAGGGCTCCAGGGTATATCTGGCCCAGCTCATTCATTCCCAATTGGTGCTGATCAGGGTCAATATGCATCATAGTGAGTGGTTGAATGGTCAAATGGTCAGACACTTAGCATATTAGGATTTTATTATATAGGATTATTTCTTATGCATTTCCTATTAAAGGATATTTGATAGGTTTCAGTTTTCAGCTATTATGAATAAAGTTGTTATGGACATTTTTGTACAAAAGTGTTAGAAGTTGTACATCTTTATTCCTACTGGGAAAATATCTAAGATTAGAAATATCAGTTCAAAAGGTAAGCTATGAGTAAATTAAATATGTAGACTGCTAAACTTTTCCCAAGAGGTTATGTCACATGTATATTAATAATAGAGTAATATGCTAATTAGACCGGAGACCTTCTGGGAGATCTTCCAGACATCCTTCAGGACAAAGACATGGTGGTGGGGCCAAGGCAGAGGTCATTAGGTCAATCAGGCCAGGAGGAGAGGGCAGTTGGGGGCAAGCAGGCTAGCAGGGGGAGCAGTTGAGGGCAAGCAGGCCGGCAAACAGCCGGGTGATCAGGCAGGCAGACAGGTGAACAGTTAGGGGCCAGTGGTCCCGGATTGTGAGAGGGATATTGGACTGTTGGTTTAGGCCTGATCCCACCATTGGACATCCCACGAAGGGTCCCAGATTGGAACAGGTGCTGAGGGACATCCCCCATGCACAAATTTCATGCACTGGGCCACTAGTATTAATAGTCGTGTGTTTGATTATCACAACACTTGGTTTTAATAATCCTTCTAAATAAATACATATATATGCATATGAATTTAGAAGGAATATATATATATATATATATATATATATATATATATATGTATATATATATATATATAATTTCTATCTATATACCTATTGACATATAGATATATATTATTGATGTAGAGAGGAAGGAGAAGGGGGGAGAGAGAGATACATCAATGATAAGAATTAATCATTGATCAGCTGCCTCCTGCATATCCCACAGTAGGGATCGAGCCTGCAATCCAGGCATATGGCTTGACTAGGAATCAAACCATAACCTCCTGGTTTGTAGGTCAGTGCTCAACCACTGAACCACACCAACTGGCAAAAACCCTCCTGATTTCAGCCTTTCTGTGTGTGCTGACCTCTTCCTGTAGTTTTTATTGCTTTCCCCAATGGCTGAGGATGCAGAGAACTTTTCAGGGGCTGTTGTCAAACTTCACATCTCCCTTTGTGTAATGTTGGCTTTAGTCTTTTGCTCATTTTTTAAATTAACTGTTTTCTTTTTATTGTTGAGTTGTAAGAATTTACATTCTGAATAAAAATCCAATCTCAGCAAGCTTTCTTTTTTAAAATTTATTTTTATTGTTTAAAATATTAAAGATGTCTCTTTGTTTTTTCCCCATTGACCCCCTCCACCCCTCACCTGCCCCTCCCAGGACTTCTTTACACTATTGGCTATGTCCATGTGTTATGCATATATGCATACAAGTTCCCTGGTTAATCTCTCCAACCTTCTCATTCATTTTCTTAGATGTTTCTCTGGATAAGAATAACTTAAAAAATTTTTATTAAAGTCTAAATTATAATTCTTTTACTTTTGTGATTAATGAATCTGTATTCTGTCTAAGAAAAGTCTGTCTACTCTCAGGTAATGAAGATATTCCCTTATGTTGTAATATTGGAAAGTTTTATAGTGTAGCTTTTACCTTAAATAAAAATTAATTCTTTTGTATAGTGTCAGGTAAGGGTTGAGATTCATTTTGTTCCCTAATCAATGTCCCTTTTGTTGGAAAGACTTCATTTAATCTTGTTTCCATTTTTGTTGAAGATCTAAAAGCAAAATAAATGTGGGTCTCTTCCAAATTCCTTATTCTGTTTCACTAATTTGCTGTCTATCCTTATGCCAACACCACAGCCTTGTTTACTGTGGCTGCATGGGAACACGTAAAGTCTGGTGCGTCAGTCCCCAGCTTTGTTCTATAGGTCAAGATTGCTTTGGCCATGTCAGCTTCATAGCATATCAATATACTAATCCTAGAGGCCCGGTACATGAAATTTGTGCAAGGGACTCGGCTCTTGCAGCCCGGGTGCCTCACAGCCCCACGGCCCTGCCCACTGATCCTTCCGGAAGGTAGTTCTGCCATTCAGTCTAATTACCACATTAACTCTTTATTATATAGGATGCTTTCCAATTTCTTTTTTCTCAAGCCAGTTAAAATTGTGTTAATGAAACTGTTGAATTCCTGGTGAATCTATTGATCCATTTGGGCAGAACTGACATTTTAACAATATTGAAATTTGGATACATAAATATGGTGTAATCTATTTAATTTTTCTTAATATCTCTCAGTGATTATTATAGTTTTTGGTGTAGAAATATTGTTGTTATTTTAAATTTATTACCATGTATTTTATGTTATCTTAAGTAACATTAAACAATTTGTTCTCTAGACTATATAAATAAGATATCTTATCTAATAAAAGGGTGATATGTAAATTGACCATCATTCCAACACACAAGATGGCTGCCCCCATTTGGACACAAGATGGCCACCACAAAATGGCCAGCAGAGGAGGGCAGTTGTTGGTGATCAAGTCAGCAGGGGAGAGCAGTTGGGAGAGACCAGGCCAGTAGGGGAGAGCAGTTGGGAGCTATCAGGCCTGCAGGGGAGGGCAGTTGGGGGGACCAGGCCTGTAGGGGAGGGAAGTTAGGGCAACCAGGCTGGCAAGGAAGGGAAGTTAGGAGCAACCAGGCTGGCAGGGGAGAGCAGTTAGGGGCAATTGGGCCAGCAGGGGAGCAGTAAGGCAATGATCAAGCAGGCAGGAGAGTGGTTAGGGGGTGATCAGGTTGGCAGGCAGAAACAGTTAGGGGCAATCAGGCAGGCAAACTGGCGAGTGCTTGGCAGCCAGCAGTCCTGGATTGTAAGAGGGCAGTCGGACCTCCCTCGAGTGATACCAGATTGGAGAGGGTGCAGGCTGGGCTGAGGAACACATGCCCATCCTCCATGCACAAATTTCATGCACTGAGCCTCTAGAATGGTATATTGACCTTGTATTCTGAGTCTCTAGTTTCTTAGTGTTTTGTTCATTTGTTTATTAAATTACTAAGTATTTTCTAACTTAACAGTTTAGTTGTCTGAGAAAAGAGACAATGTTACTTTTGCTTCACAATATTTATGCATTTTATTTAGTGTTCTTGCCTTCTGTATTGGATGAGGACCATCTTTGCCTCATTTCTAATGTTAGGAAAAACAATCAGTAATTCTTCATTTAGTGTGAAGTTAGTTATGGGTTTTTAATACAATCCCTTTTTCTGATTGGGTAAGTTCCCTTCTATTCTTATTTTGGTGAGAGTTTTTATCATGAATAGATATTCAGTGTTGTAAGATGCATTTTTTTCTATCTATGGTTAATTTTCAAATATTAAACTTTTTACTCCTGGGGTAAACCTCATTTGGTCAGTATGTTTGTAATTTTGTTTTACATTTGCCTAGATTAAATCTTCTCATCTTTTGCTAATGATTTAAATATGTATATTAATAATAAATTCTGGTTTATGACTTGTCAAGTTTAGGGTTTTGATGACTCATAAAACAATTTGGAAAATATTCATATTTTTAATTGTGTCTTATATCATTTTTGGTAAAGGCACTGTCTATTTAATCTAAATTGGTCATAACATTTTTTTAAATATTATTTTAAAGGCTGTAAGATCACTCATGATAACCCCCTGACTCATTTTTCATATTGATATTTTGTTTATTTAGTTCTTCCTTTTATAGTTTTGGATACGTTTTATTGTGATTATTGATTACATTAAATAATTTTTAGAAAACATTTTCTAATTAATTAATTTCTGGTTTTAGCTATTTTATTTCTTACTTATTTTAAGAAATACGTTTAATTTGTTCTTCTTTTTTAACCCTTCTGATGGAGACCCTTTTCATAAATGTAAGACCTTACTTATATAATACAATATAATCTATATACAGTGGTACCTCAAGATACGAGTTTAATTTGTTCTGTAACCTTGAGGCATGGGAAACTGAAACACTCGAGTCGCAGTAAACTGGTGGGTCGTGTGTAGCCGGCCGATCCGCGCGATTACTCCTATCTCAAATGTTGCTTGTATTTCAAAGCAAAAATCGCTCACTCGACTGCTCGTATCTCAAAAATCTCGTATGTTAGGGCACTCGTATCTCGAGGTACCACGGTACTACACTGTATAGGGAGATGACCAGCAGGGGCTGCAGGGGGCGGAGCCAGTTGGTGAGCAGGTGGCACCAAGCCAGCCAAGGTGAGTGCCAGTGGGGGGCCCTCCATCATTGGTCGGTCCTAGGGACCTTGTGATGAATTTCGTGCACTGGGCCTCTAGTTTAGAATATCTATCCAAAACTAATGTGTGCACCGTAGGACCCTGATAGTGCACCAATGCTTAAAGTACTTGCTACTTAATTCAAGACTCTCTGGCTCATCTCAGAGATGGTTTCCACTAACTTCCTTTTCTTGACTAAGATCACATTCACCTATTGCACATCTAATGATCTTTCTCTGTACCTCAGATATTGTGAGTGATGCATGGTCGTGACACTGGATTGAGTTATGTTCCTCTGAGGACTGTTACTTTCTTGTCTAGCAGGCTGTTAACTTGGCTGGAATAGAACTTCCCGTTCTGTTTCCCCTGTGGTGAGCAGCTTCTCAGATGTCCCTGCAGTTCTCTTGGTTTTAGCTACCGTTTTACCAAGACCCTATGGCACCTCCCAATTGTGCAGAGTTCAGCAGTTCGCTGAGGATTTAGTCAGGTGCACTGATGATGCTTCCGCCTCTTGCTTTTTAGTATCTTTCCCCTTATGGTCAGCCATGCTGGTATTCCTCAACTTCCTCCCTCTTCAGCAGGAAGCAGGAAGGGCCAGGGCTTTGTCCAGAAATCTCACCCAGTATCGTTTATGTCTTTCAACAGTGGACTTCCTTTCAGTTTTTGCTGCTTTTATTTGCTCTCCTGTAGCTACAGATGGTTGATTTTTTTTTCTTTTTCAGGTCTGATAGTTGTTACTGTGAGACAGTTAGTTCAATCAGACTATTCTACTGTTAATAAATGCCAAAATGTAACCTTCAGGGTTTCATTTCAACAACTATAATTTTTACTTATATGAGTCCTGTAGGGTAACTTCTCTAACCTTATCATTCTTTAATCACACATCTTCTTTCTTGTTACAGTTTTATTCTCATGATTGCACCTTTAATTCTTTTAAATGAATATATTATAAAGGATTGTTTTGGGAGAAATTTCCCTCTAAGGCTTACCATCCCATCCCTTGCCCCAATGAGGGCATTAAGTTTCTAGTCATGAAAACCTACATGCACATCCCACCCCTATAGACCAAAAAAAAAGGTTCTCTTTTTATTTCTAAATTCTTGGATATTCTCTTTTCTAGAATTGATATGTGCTTAATTACCTTTTATTTGTTACTAGAGGTCCAGTGCACAAAATTCATGCACGGGTAGGGTCCCTAGGCCTAGCCGGCAATCAGGGCAGATCTGTGGGGCAACCGGTGGGATGATGAGGGGCCCCCGCTGGCACTCATGTTGGCTGGTCTGGGGCCGGCAGGCTGGGGGCAGCTCCCACATTGAGCGTCTACCTCCTGGTGGTCAGTGCGCGTCATAGCGACCAGTTGTTCTACCAGTTGGTCAATTTGCATATTAGGCTTTTATTATATAGGATAGGTGGTCCTGTGTTTTTGTTTCTTGTTAAGGGGAGAATGTTGGCCTCCTTGGAGATAAGGCTTCATGTGCATTGCTCAGCACAAAACAGAAACTGAATATAATGACCAACTACCACATACTCACCCTCTCCAATTTCAGGGAATTTGTAACATAATAAGTTACAAAGGCTGACTCTTAAAAGGCAAACGACTTTCTTGCCCCAAGCAGTGTCCACTTTGTTCATCCTACGAAACTCTCCCTCTGCATATGATAACCATGCATGCATTTCCCCGGCTGCAGTCGTGTCTGCAGTGGAAACAGAGCGCGTGTCATTGTCCCCACAGCATGAGACTCCCGAGGCCCAGGGTGAGAGAGCGTCTGCGGTCCGTTCTGTAAGCCACTTCACCGACGTCCTGCGGCAGCCACCGTGGGAACGATGGCAACGCCAGGGCACCAGGGCCCTTCCCAGGGCTTCGGGGAACCCTCACCAACCTCCCCCGACATTCCCGTTCTCTGCGATGCCGTGTTTTCAATCTCTCTGATTTCCTTGGACGACTGGGCGAGTGGAATGTTGAAGTTTCCAGTAACCCAAAACCGCCACAGCCTGTCACACTTTAAACCCCGAGCTGTGCATCCAACCGAGAACCCAAAACGCTCCTTTCACACTTCACTTCTGACCAAAGGAAATGTGGTATGTTGGCTTTAGCTTTGAATTTCAATCAATATAATTCAAAATATATGAAATCAAAGCCTCTTTCCAGACCCTCTGACAGAGTCACCGAGGGCCCGGCTTCTGCTCCCCTGGGCTGGCCAAGCTGGTTCTTATTTTGCATGTTTCAAGTCCCCGTTTGAAGTGCATCCATCCGTGGGGCTCGCCTTGTGGCTCGGCTTTCATGCCATGCCACGTTTTTACACTCGCTTTTCATTCCACATGAAAACCAGGGGCAGGAGAGGCGATGGGGACTGTGGTAAAATCAAAGGAGGGGGTGTTAGCTTCATACTCCCTGCCTCCCTTCTCCCCCCCCCAAAAAACACACACACACACACAAACTAAATCAGAGTTTTCTCTCCAAGTTTGAAATCAGTCTCTAAGGGACAGTGCAGATAATGATTGGCAGAAACATCGTTAATTGAGCATCTACTGTGTGATCCGACTGAGGGCCTCCTGGACGAGGAAAAATAAATTGCAGGTTTTGTGTCTGAGCCAGAGCCAGACAAGTAACCAGTCGTGGGGATAAAATGTGCTGAATTGGGAATTCTGGGAGCACAGGCATACCGAGGGGCAGGGAGGAAAACGCAGGGAAAGGCCAGGCCCTGCAGTTGGATTTTGAATCACGTGCAAGATGGTTCCTGGCGTTAGGATAAAAGACGCTGAACCAAGAATCCTGGGAGCACAGCCACACAGAGAGGCAGGGAGGAGGACTCGAGGAAAGACGGGCACTTCAGTTGGCATTTGAATCTGAGTGAGCTGTCTCTCTGCACCGACCGGCTTTACTGAACCCGCCTCCTGGTGTCAGGCGGCCAGAGTGTTGCCAGTGCTTTGCGGCTGTAGACGGTGCTGTGAAGGTTAAGGCCACGTAGACAGACATCTGAGTGTGTCTGCCTGACTTTCCCTGGTCGTTCTTTCTGCCCCTCAGAGGCTGTATCCCAGGTCCCAGCCACATGATTCCCTCCCCGCCCTCGGGGGCACGGTGTGTCCTCCTTTTCCAACATGGACTCTTCAGCTCAAACTTTCACCTCCCTGAGCAAGGGGTCTGCCTTTAGCCATATTGAGGACCTTCCTGTCCCTGATCCCCGGCAGCTCTAACACCCGCTGGGGGAAGGGTCAGATAAAGCCCTCCCCACTCCCCCCTAACTGAGCTGGATCACCGAGGGTCAGCGGCGTTCCTCACGGCGACCACAGCTGCTTCCCTGGAGGAGGGTCCCCACCGCTGCCGGCCACGTACAGCTGCTGAGACCCTGCGCCGTGAAAGCAGCCATTGTTCTGGGGAGCCCGAGCAGCGTGCTCCCCAGGCGCCCAGGCAGCTGGGCCAGCCCTGAGCTGCTCCCCCAGGCACCAGGGCGGAGGGCGGCCAGTCCAGCCAGGCCGACCAGCTCCTGGGCCGAAGCTCACAGCATAGGCCCTGCTTCTGTGCGGGGTGAGTGATGGGCAAGTTCAAGTACACAGGGAACCCGAATCCATCAGTACCCGAGGCTCCGGCAGAGTCCTGGCCAACAGGCCTCTCAGGACATGGGGGACATGGTGGAGCTTGCCCCCCACCACACTTCTGAGCACTGTATTGGGGTCACCTCTTCGGCTGTTGTAGGACTGGTCGGAGACCCTCCCTGACGCGCAGATCCTTTCTCTGTGAGTCGCCATGGAGTCTTTGTCCCATCACGGTTCCCTGGGCACCATTCTCCAAGGATGAGGCCCCAGGACCTAATGGGTAGGCTGCTTCCTTCACTCAGAGGTCAGCATCCATCCCTCTTTGCTTTGCTGGAAGAGGGTAAGGAGCTCTAGCTGCTGCGACAGATCGCAAAGGCTCAATTTTGGGTCTTCATTTCTATAATGTGGATTGGGGGGGTAAGAGAGAAGGAAGAAGAAGAGAGAGAAAGAATGGAGGGATAGAAAAGGAAAAAGAGGGAGAAAGAGAAAAAGAAGAAGCAGGAGAAGGAGGAGAAACAAAATGAGGAGGAAGAGGAGGAGAAAGAAAAGGAGCATGAGGGTGAGGAGGAGGAGGAGATGAAGAAGAAGAGAGTGAGGGAGAGGCAGGGAATGGGCCATGCTCCTAACTCCCTCAGACTTCGAGAGGGTCACTGGTTCTGTCCACATTCTCCTGGGAAGAGCTCAGCAGTGTGGCCCTGGTCTGATGACGAGGCAGCTGGGAAATGTAGTCCTCTAATTCGCCCAGGGGATGAAGCTAAGGCATAGCTTTAGCTCTATCACATTTCGCCACCACCGAGGGGCTATAGGAGCATCTCTTAGGGAAAGACCACTGTGCCCACGCCTTCCAGCTCCCGGGAGCCTCAAAGGGGCCTTCTTGGCAGACGGTGTTCTTGGGAAATGCCACCTTTCCCGTGAACTCGCCTTCTGAAGCCGCTGATGGTTATGGGTGAGAGAGGACTCGGTGCAGGGGGAGAAGGCCTAAGCAGCCGGAGCAGCTCTTTTGATGAATGTGGCCAGTTAGGCCGAACAAAGGGATGGGCCGCTGCCGGGCAAAATCAGTCCCTCCAGAAGCCCCAGAGAGACCAGTGCCTGGGCTCCCGGCGAATTCCACACAAATGAATTCCTGTGGTTGGAGCGGCTGGACAGAGAAACACATGTCCCGCCCACCGCTGGGAGCACAAGCATGGAGCTCATCCTGGCAAGGGAAATCGGCAACGTTTGCCACGAACGTTAATCACTTCTCCCTACTGTCTGCGTCAAGACCCCGCCTCTCTTCTGTGAACCCTTCCCTAGACATCCTACCAGCGTGGACAGGTCCCTCACACCTTTACGGGAGGTAGGGAGAGGCGAGGGACCCCAGAACGAACCCCAAGAGCCGTTGAGTTGAATATATTGCAGGCCAGGCAAGTCATGGGAGACTATGCAGAATTGTTTTTATGAAGACCTAGTATTACCAAGATTTTCCAGTAATGATGAGAAATGCTGTTGATATAACAGTGAGTGAAAAATTGCACCTCGCATATTTACAGAGGATGGTGACAGTTGTGCCCTATGTAACACCATTGAGCATAATCACAATAATGGTAACACTCATTGAACATACGTCTTCCATGACTTCATCTCACCCAGACCTAGGACGTAGGTGGCAGTGCCCTCCTTTGATGGGTGAGGACATGGAGGCTCAGACAGGGTGGCCCTTGCTCTGGTTGCCCAGTTGTTGAATTGAGATGGACATTTAGGTCTGCCCCCAAAGCCTGCCTTCCAGGGGAGCTGGTGCATCTATGCAAATGCACGAATATTACAAAATAAAAAGGGGGAGGGGGAGTATCAGAACATTAACATCAGTGGTTAACTGGATGGTGGAAATGGCAACCGTTTGGGAATGTTCTTCATTATACTCTTCTTTATTTCCTCCAATTTCCTCATCAATCAATAGATGTATTGATTTTACAATGGAGCCTTGCCATTTACACAAATGAGCTCATTCCCCATGGTCAACTGGTGACCCCAGGCAGGAGGGAAAGGCTGGGCAGGGCACCCACAGAGTGAACGTGTCAGTGGGTCATGCGGTCTGTTTGTTTTTCCCTCTGCTTAGTCATGGTCTGTGTTTTCTTGATGCAACTTATATAATAGAAACAAAAAGGCAGAACGGGCATGTTTGTGGGCCTATTTTAGTTGATTTAATTTTTAAAGTAGGTTTTTATTGATTTCGGAACAAGAAAGGGAGAGGGAGATAGAAACATCATTGATAAGAGAGAATCATTGATCGGCTGCCTACTGCACGCCTCCTATTGGGGATGGAGCCCACAACCCGGGCACGTGTCCTGACCAGGAATAGAACCATGACCTCCTGGTCCATACGTCTCCACTCAGCCACTCATAGCCAGGCCCATTTTATTTGTAGTCATCCTAATGACATACACTTCTCTCTGCACGGGCCATGCCACTAAACGAAAGAACTCCACTCGCCAGGAAGATGCCATCCATTGTGACATTGATCGCTTCTGCATGGAGCTGCGATGAGGTTTGTGTGTCGGGATAGTAGCCAGGAACACACTGTGTCCTGCTGCTGTGAGGGCAACATCAGAGCTGTGTCAGGCCCCAGTGGATATAGACCAGGACTGATGGGTTGAAGAAACAGGGGACTCCTAGAAATAGTGCCCTGCAGTGTCTTATACCCCCATAACCAGCTCTCCACTTACTAGGCAGTTTTAGGAACCAGAGAGAAAGGCAAAGAGGCTGGGGGATATGACAAGAGTATAATGAACGGGCCAGCTTGGGCCTGCTGCCTCCTCTTCTCTTCTGGGGAATGTCTACTTGGGCTCAGAATACCCTGGGCTGAGTGGACATCATTATCTGCCCTGGGGCTCTGGGGCTGCTGGAGTGGGGCGGGGGGGCCATTGGTCTCTGTCCAGGTTCCTATTGTGTCCTAAGACCATTGAGTGGTGGGACCTGGTTCATCTTTCTTTGCTTGTTATTTGTGTTTTACTTTGTGAACGCGATTTGTAGAGTAGGTCGAAAAGGATAAATCAGTAGCCACTCTCATGGGCCTCCCTCTTTTAGTTTGTAAATCAGACACCTCACGGCGAGGCTGGTTTTTGCCGGTTATCTCTGCTCGGCCTGCCCGGAAGTTTCTCCTTGCCTTACTCCCCTTCCTGTTTCAGATGGAGCCAAACCTTTAGGGGGTGTTCTCAGGGAACCTGTGGCCTAAATCCAAGGGAGACATTGCAAGGGACATAGACGGTGTCTACTTCTTCCTTGGGGGGCCCCTGGAGAGCAGGGGCACAAGGCTCAGACACTTCCTTATTCTGTCCCCTGTCGCTCAGCTCCCCCCAGGTCCAGACCACCAGTGTGGCAGGAGGTGGCCTCTTCCTGACATCCTGTGGCAAGTTGCTTCCATCCAGAAAAGAGGCCCAGCCTGATGAAGTGAGACTGAGTGAGAGGACGTTTTTGAGGGGTCCCAACACAGAGCAGCTTCCCCCGAAATGTTGGCGCCCCTTCTTCCCTGCCTCCGGGTTAGAGTTCTCAGTGAACGTGAGAGAATCCTGGTGGTCTCTCTCTTAGCTCAGGTGGAACTACAGTTGAGTCTAGCTGGTAACATCTCCTGCATCCCTTCCTCTCCTCTCTGTCACGTATTTCCGGGGGCCTCCCATCCCCGGATGATTTAATCCCTCCGCTCCCTCCGTCATCACCCCGGGTTGCTCTGTGCAAGTCCGTGAATTCCGTTCCTTTAATATACATGAGGGAGAGGGAGGGATATTTCTCCCTGAAGGTTTTATGGAAAAGTCTGCATTTATTGATTTTCTTCCTTAAATCTTATTCTTGAAATCCTCCCTCTGCCCCTGATCGCGCGCGCGCGCACACACACACACACACACACACACGCATGCACAGATAATAAAAAGGATGGCCGTGGCCTTGTTTGCTCAGCTTCACACATGGCGACATCACCTGTCACGCCAACGTATCACCTGGAGAAAGAAGTGGCTGGGTCTGCAAAGGCTGTGGACGACGCCGGTTCACAAGAATGTATGTCACCCGCCTCGTTAGCATGCAGACAGCCCTCTGCAAGGGCTGTCGTAACTCGGAAGGCGAGAGATGAACGCACTCTGACTCCTGCTTCCACAGCATCTGCTCTTCGGCATGTCCCTGGACCCCTCCAGTGTCCCGTGAACAGCACACGTCCATGGGCCTGTGGAACTGGCCACGCCCTGGGCGGTCCTCATGTTCCCAGGGAGAAAGCCAAAGGTCCCATCATACGGGGCTGCTGGAGGGTCCCGGTCACCTTCCCTACCAGACAAGACTAGAGTGCGCTGCATCTGCTTGGTGGTTCTCCGCCTCCATCCCGGTCCCCAAAGGGCTGGGGCAGCCCTGGGGGGGAAACGCTTGGTCTCTGGGTGTCTGCTTCCTCTCGGGGACCATGGGGACAGCAGTGCTGGCCGCACCTGGTCACGGCAGGACGCCAGGAGCTAAGCCACCTGAGCACGTGGCCGCGGAGCTGGGCCCTGTCCGGCCACCTGTCTGCTCCGTGTCTACGTCTTCGCTTCCTGCGTGCTGTGCTGCAGGCATGAGAGCAAAGGGGAGACGCTGCTAGGTGTCAGGTCACCGCGGAAACCATGAAATCCCGTCCTGCCTTCCCGGGCTCTTTTCCATTCCGCGAGAGTCCCAGGTGGCCGATCAGGGACATCCCATCGTCAGCAAGCGTGGGAGCCCAACGCAGCACCTGCTCGGCCCAGCGGTACAGGGCGCGCTAGGGCAGTGGTTCTCAACCTGTGGGTCGCGACCCCTTTGGGGGTCGAACGACCCTTTCACAGGGGTCACCTAAGACCATGGGAAAATGCAGATATTGACATCACGATGCATAATAGTAGCAAAATTTCATGGTTGGGGGTCACCCCCACATGAGGAACTGTATGCAAGGGTCGCGGCCTTAGGAAGGTTGAGAACCATTGGGCTATGGTATATCCCTGAGAAGGTGGCACCATCCTAATCCCCAGGCCCCGAGGCTGCCCCCTGGCACGGGAAGAGGACGGTTCCCACGTGACAAGTGAAGGGGCTCCAGGTGGTCCTGGTGAGGGCTGAATGTACTTGCACGGGCCCTGGTGAGGCGGAGGCCGGAGGCCAGAAACAGCAGAGGATGGGAGTTCAGAGCGGAGGCTGAGAGGCCTTTAAGAAGATGGAAGATGGGGCCGAAAACCCAGGAGCACCTGCAGCCACTGGGAACTAGCAAAGGCCAGCACCGAGGTCTCCCCTATGGACCCCACAGGACCCACAGCCCATGCCCACCTTGATGGGGACCTGGAGTCCCCAGGACGCTAGGAAGTGCCTCTCTGTCATCTGAAGGCACTCAGTCTGTGGTCATTTGCTCCACAAGCCACAGGACGGACAGAGGAAGAACCGCGTGCAGTGAAGTCCCCTCTCCTCTGGTTGTGCTGCTCCTGGGACGTGCCATCTGCGCGGGGCCCGGCGGGGCCTGAACCTGGGCTCAGAGCAGGAGGGGCGCCCTAGGGCCCAGCCAGCCTCGGGCAGTGGGGAGGGAGGCACAGCTGTGCATGTCAAGGCCAGAGCTGTGTTCATCTGCTGTGGACAGACAGCCCACCCACCCAGTGTGGCCTTCTTGTCCACGAAGCTCAGAGAGGTGAATCAAGAAGGCTAGAGTCACACAGCAAGCCAGGAGTCTGGAGGGAGGGGGGGGAGCTAGGTCCAGACCCTGAGCCACAACCCGCATTAGCTGCCAGCTACCTGCTGGGGGTGCCAATTCCTCCGGGCCTGCAACTCCCACAGCCCTGGTCCGAGGGTGGCTGCCAGCGGAACAGCACGAACGCCCGACCGGCTCTGGGCCCCGGGAAGCAGCCCTCCCGCAGGCTTCCACGCCGCCAGAGCCTCACGCAGGATGGAGCCCGGGGCCTTGGCCTTCAGGAAGGAGCGCTTTTTGATGCAGCCTTGACCCCGTGCCCAGGAGCCAGGCAGCTGGTCCAGCTGCCAGACTCGGCTTTTCCTCCGTGAATAAAGGGGTCCTTGTTCCCCGGCCGCCGACCAGAAATGCCGCCCTGGACGTGCTCGGAGCCTCCGCTGCTAATCAGAACCAGCGCGGCCAGGCAGGAGGGGGTGACATGGCTGTTTTGACTGAGAGAGGCCTTTGAGCTGCACATTTGCCAAGTTAAAAAGCAGGGCTCGGGCCCTCCTCCCCAGCACCCTCCTGCCAATCCTCCCCCTCCCCCCTCCTCCCACCTTCCCTGTCTTCAATCCCGTTTGGATTGGGAATGTCCCGGGAACCCGACCCGGGCCGCCTGCTGAGTGTCACTGGCTTCAGGCTCAACCCACAGAGCACTTGGCCGAGGGGCAGAAACGCTGGCTTCGGGGGCGGGTGGCTGGCCCTGTCTGCATCCCCCCGGGCTGGCCCCGGGCAGCGCAGCCCCCGCTGGGCCCAGACCCGGCTGAGTCATCTCCTTCCTGTGCGGAGACCGGTGCTTCCATGGGGTCTGGAGAGAAGACGGGAGAGAGCGGGGATCGGGCCGAGCTGAGGGACACGTCATCGCCCCGTCTCTCCCCAGCTTGCACACTGTGCTGAGCTTGCTTTCCTCTCTGCCCGGGTCAGGGGGCGGCGTTGGGGCCTGGGGATGGGGATTGGGCCACCTTCTCAGGGGTAGGCCTTTCTTTCCTCTCCTGAGTCCCCTTGGCTCAGCATAGGCATCCCTGCTGATGGTCCGAGTTGTGGGCTCCGTGTGTGAATGCTGCCCGAGTCCCGGTTTTTGGAGCCCTTCCCACTGACATGGGGACGGGCCATGTGTCTGGCTTTGCTGGATGGAATGATCCCATGTTAGGATGCCAACCGAGACCCGGCTGTGAGGCCAGAGGGCTTGGCGTCCAGGCTTGGCCCTTGGAAATGGACTAGCATGCAAACAGGCTGGGACTGACCTGCTGGAGCAGCAGTTCTCAACCTGTGGGTCGAGACCCCTTTGGGGGTCAAACGACCCTTTCACAGGGGTCGCCTAAGACCATCAGAAAATGCAGATATTTACATCACGATGCATCACAGTAGCAAAATATCATGGTTGGGGGTCACCACCCCATGAGGAACTGTGTGCAAGGGTCACGGCCTTAGGAAGGTGGAGAACCATTGTGCTGGAGGGAACGAGGTACAACACGGAGAGAGGTCCCTGCCCCCCAAACAAGGTCATCCTAAGCCAGCCATGGCCCCAGACCCATGAGTAGGCAAGCCCGCCCAGGCTGGCAGAAGTCCCAGCAATGACAATCCAAATTTCCAACCTCAAGTCCTGTGGGCCGGGTAGCTATTATTTCGGGTGCAGCATTCGGGGTTTGATTGTGACACAGCACATCTAACTGATACACGTAGTCTAGGGGGCTTACAAGGACTTGGCAAGACGCTCATGCTCCCCTTCTCTGTACACAGGGGTGTGTGCATACTTGCTCACACTCCTCTTTGACTCTCCAACTGAATCACAAGATCCACCAGGACAGGCACCACTCATGTTCTGGTCATAGCTGAAGCTCCATGGTCTCCAACAGGGCACGGCACTTAGTAGACATTTAGTCAACAGTGATCAAGTCAATCAATGAAGAAATAAGGAATCAGACACATTTGCTTTTAAATTTTATTTATTTATTTTTTAAATATATTTTATTGATTTTTTTACAGAGAGGAAGAGAGAGGGACAGAGAGCTAGAACCATCGATGAAAGAGAGACATTGATCAATCGCCTCCTTCACGCCCCACACTGGAGATGTGCCCGGAACCGAGGTACATGCCCCTGACCAGAATCGAACCTGGAACCTTTCAGTCTGCAGGCCAATGCGCTATCCACTGAGCCAAACCAGTTTTGGCCAGACATATTTGCTTTTGAGGTCTGACGCTGGCAGTGTTGCTTTCTAACCTGGATTCCTGCTACTTCACTGTTCTGGGCCTCGATTTAGCCATCTATGAAACTGGACTGGAAACAGCTGTGTTGTTATTGGGAGGACTGACGGAGTGGGTGTGTGTGTGTAGCTGGTCTCGGACCACCCAAGGCTGATACTCTGCACTGGCATGGGACTTGTACACCCAATGACACGCCTGCAGACTTGATACAGTTCTCACCACAGTGGGCTGCAGCCACACTTCGTCCCAGCGATGGTGTGTTCCACGTGGGACATTTGACACCGACATGGACTCTGTGGGTGTGGGGGGCCTTTGGGCTCCTTTTGCTCTTCTTTGGCCTTAAGCCTCAGAAGCCCACCATCCTCCACCTCCCCCCTCATCCTTCCCTCCACCTCATTTTACTTCACTCCTCCTCCTCCTCCTTTTTCCTGACTGTTCCTTTAATACTCATTTACTTCTTTTGTGTCATCCAATCAGACACACAAGAATAAAGCTGCTGTTCCTATCAGCACCCAGTCCTGCCCTTTGCCCTTGAATGCCTGAGCACTGACAGGTCCGTAGCACAGAACACATTTGAGTCATTCGGTATTGTGCCTCTCCTCCTTGTAGTAAAAGTGTGTTTCTATTTTTTTAAATACTTCTTGAAGGCATCATGTTGATAACTGGGTATCAGCTATTCTACGTCTGCATTCTATCACAATGTGTTTCCTCATTTCCCTTTTGTTGTTGTGTGTTTTTTAAAAATATATTTTATTGATTTTTTTTACAGTGAGGAAGGGAGAGAGATAGAATGTCAGAAACATCGATGAGAGAGAGACATTGATCAGCTGCCTCCTGCACGCCCCACAGTGGAGATGTACCCGCAAGCAAGGTACATGCCCCCGACTGGAATCGAACCTGGGACCTTTCAGTCTGCAAGCCGATGATCTATCCACTGAGTCAAACCGGTCTCGGCTCCTCATTTCCCTTTTGTTGATCATCTACATCATTCTCATTTTTAAATTTCTGTTTATTGACTAGAGGCCTAGTGAATGAAATCCATGCACTGGGGGTGGGGAGGTGCCTCAGCCCAGCCTGTGCCCTCTTGCAGTCTGGTACCCCTTGTACACCTGCCAGTTTACAGGGAACGGGCCTGAGCCGCAGACAGACATCCCTGTCATAGTCCAGGACCCCTCACTCCTTACCGTCTGCCTGCTCGCTGCCTTCTACCATTTGGCTCACTGCTTCTTAGTGCTGCTCCTGCCACCGCCACTGCACTCACCAGCCACGAGCCCGGCTTCTGGCTGAGTGGTGCTCCCCCCGAGGGAGCACACTGACCACTGGGGCAGCTCCTGCATTGAGCGTCTGCCCCCTGGTGGTCAATTCTTAGCGACCAGTCATTCCACCATTTGGTTGATTTGCATATTGGGGTTTTATTATATAGATGGAGGGGAAGAGGTAAAGGAAGGAAGAGAGAGGGAGGGTGAAAGAGACAGAGAGCAACATTGCCTGTTGTTCCATTCATTCATTGCTTGACTTGAATGTGCTCTGAATGGTTATGGAACTTGCGACCTTGAGGACAACACTCCTGCCACCCAACTGCTGCCATATGAGGAAGGAGATATGGAGAATGAAGCAGCAGGAAGCATTCTTGAAGTATATCTAACGACTCTTTCCTGGGAAAGCATTTCTAGAGGTGAAATTGTCAAGACAACCCTGGGTCTCGGTGGCATCGTGTGTCACCAGTGATTACAAATTGCCTTCTATAAAAAGCATGCCCACATTTAGATGCTCGCCCCTCGGTGTGAGGGCCTGAGTCACCATCCTCAGCCATCCTGATGAATATCATTCAATAGCACTAAAAATAGGACTTTGATTTTGTTCAAGCTGCCTTGGTCGGATTATCAGGGGAGATAAATATTTTCACGTGTAGGGTAGTTACTGGTTTGCACATCTTTTTGGTTGTGCAGGTGTGTGTGAGTGGAGCGTGCTGGCTTTCTTGCCTGGTTGTATGTTGGAATGACCTTTTTTTCACTGATGAGACCTCTTTCTAGATTGTAGGTATTATTATCTGGTCTTTACGGAACACGCAGGAGTTCCAGTTTGTTTATACCTCTCGTGTTTGTGTGCTTTAGACAATGTTTGTTGTTTCTTTTCCCTCTGATATTTAAGAGAAAAATATATACTGATGGGGAGACTTTATAAAAACCAAGATTGAAATGTAATCTGTAAAACAAAACAAGTTATGAGTTCCACCAGAAACAATCACATGGCTGGTGCTGCTCCAGCTACTGACCCGGTACAACTTTTTAAAAATCTTTCCTGTAAAACCAGAATTAAATAGAATGCATCCTACCATAATCTGCCTTCTGAGTATGTTCTTTGTTTGTGAACATGTGCTATCTGGTATGACACTTAACAGCTACAAACTCTCCCAGCGTAGGATGAAATATACCATTTTAAACACTTACCATTTGTTGAGGATTCTAAAATACTAGAGGCCTGGTGCATGAATTTGTGCACAGGTGGAGTCCCGTGGGGTGGCCTCCAGGGATCGAGCCCCAGCTCACACCCTCATCCTCACAGCCCCAGCTTGTGACCTCCACCTCACAGCCCTGCCTGGTACCGGCTGTGGCCTGGTGCCGCCCCATCACCTGCTCTACCATCCTGCCTGTGGGATGATTGATTGGGGCCAGGCCCCTCACCTGGCTCCCTCAGCACCTGAGAGCCAGGTGGAGGCACCACCCCCCACTGCCGCTGCCAGTCACCATCTGCAGGGCAATTAGGCTCCAGCTCACACCCGCCTTGGCCTGGTACCACCCGATCACCTGCTCCACCACCCCGCTGCCACCCTGCTCTTCATGGGGCCTGCGACATCTCCACTGCCACCCGCTGCCAGTGTTGCGTCACTGATGCCTGCGATGCTCTGCGCTGCCCCCCGGTGGCCAGTGCACATGATAGTGAGTGGTTGAACTCCGTGTCGAACAATTTACATATCAGGCTTTTATTATATAGGATGTTGTTTGTTTTTTTTAATTGATTTCAGAAAGGAAGAAAGAGGGAGATATAGAAACACGGATGATGAGAGAGAATACCTGCATACCTGCTACTGGGGTGGGAGCTTGTAACCCAGGCATGAGTACCGACCGGGAATTGAACAGTGACCTCCTGGTTCATAGGTCGATATTCAACCACTGAGCCACACTGGCAGGCAGAGCATTCTAGATATTTCCAAATGTTACCCAGAATGAACACTGGCCTTGACCAGAGATGAGTTTCTTTATTCTTTCAACAAATGTTTATGGAACACGTGATGTAGCCGTGATACAAGCCACCGTTTGTTGAGCATCTACTTTGTCCCAAGCACCCTGGGCAACAGCCACGAGGTGTGTGCTTCTTATCTCTGTTCTCTGGCCGAAGAAATTAAAACACAAAGCAGCTAAGCGGCTGGTCCCAGGTCACGTGGCTCTGGCTGTTTGGTGTGATGGGGCTGAGGTTTGAATCCAGGTCAGCTAGCTGCAGGGGGTGGGGCAGTCCGCAGGACACAACCTTTGCTGCTGGTCCTGTGACAGGCAGGGCTCCAGGGCCCACAAACAGGCAGAGCCGCAGCCACAGACAGGACTGGTCTAGGGGAGAGACACGTGGGAAACACGAACGTGGAATAAGTGTTGCTTAGATTGTATGCAGACGGCATAAGGAGCCTCCCTTTCCTCACCTGAAAAGGGGAATGTGACGCGCTCATGCCGCAGTCTGGGGTAGCCTAGAAGGCTGATCTGGGAGATGCAGGTGGACTAGGACCAGCAACTGGCGAACCCTCAATCCATATCTCTTCCCCTCAGGCCTGGAAGTGTGTGTAGAACTAATGCCTGGATGGATCAGAAGCTCAAAGAATACAGAGCATTCATTGCAAGTGACCTTGGCATGTCCCATTTAAGATGGGTTTTAGCCTGGTTGGGGTGGCTCAGTGGTTGAGCAGCGGCCTATGAACCATGAGGTCACAGTTCCATTCCTGGTCAAGGGTCAGGGGTCAGGGCATGTGCCTGGGTTGCAGGCTCCATCCCCAGTGCAGGGTGGGCAGGAGGCAGCTAATCAATGATCCACTACCATCATGGATATTTCCCTCTCCCTTTCTCTCTGAAGTTAATAAAAAATATATTAACACAAAGAATGGGTTTTAACCTTCCTGCCCCTTGTGAAGCCCCCAGAAGATGCGATGCTTGCTGTAGAGCAAGGGCGCAGGTTCCCCAGCCTTCCGGCTCTCTCTCAGCCTTGGGAACAGCTACGGAGGCAGGGTGGCCGGTCCATCCCAGTTCCACAAGCATTTACGACACAGTCACCAGTGGCTGGAAAGGTGCCGATCCCATCATGTCTGTGATCCAGTCAAGGCTGGGGATCTCCATCGGAGACGGCCAGCTGTTTGGTAGCAAATACATCTCTCATGCAATCAATCAGTCACGGGATTCATTGATGGAGAACAATTGCTTTTAAATACAGTCTAGCAGCCAGGACCATTAGCATTCTTTTTCGTTCAATTAGTTAAGTAGGTTTGAATTAGAGACACTGGGCTATTAGCTAAGAAAAACAAATGCTATTGTCATTCAGCATCAAAACCCTGGCCTCCTTCCCCAGTGATAATGTTCTGCAGAGCCCAGAGACAGAGGGGTCTGAGGGGACCCCAATGGTCTGGGGGAAGGGAGTCTTACCGGAAACCAAGGTTCAGCAGCTCCATTGTGGAAGCCCAGCTCAACCCACAGCGATGAGCAAGGCGCAGGGGAGGGGTCTCATCCGGTTTTCTCCCACAATCCAATTCCAGATTCCAGATTCCATTGCTGGGTCTCAGGCTGGGGGTGAAAGGTTGGAGGGGAGGAGGGAATTTAAGAGAGAGATAGAGAGAGATAGAGAGAGAGAGAGAGAGAGAGAGAGAGAGAGAGAGAGAGAGAGAGATTTGTTGTTCCCATCATTTATGTATTCATGGGTTGACTTGTTGACTTGTGTGTGTTCTGAATGGTATGGAGCCCACAACCTTGGTGATCTATCACACGGGGCCTCAGTCACACAAGTGCCACACCCGGGGGAGGTCCTTCCCCTCAATTTCCCGTCCGATGTTCTTCAGCTGCCTTGTCACAGGCGCGTCCCCAACCTTTAGGAGCTCTCGATGAATTGGGATTGGAGGAGGGAGCCCTTGGCTGCTGCTTTCTCTCTCTCTCCGCGCTGAAAGGGAGGTCGAGGCACAGGCTGCCTTCTCGTTGGCACAGTGCGTTTCGCTGTCCACGGGCAGACTGACTGCTCAGCCCCACTCCACCCAGCAGAGCTCTGTACCCTCTTCCCCCTCCCACTGCTGCACCTGAGCCAAGCTCTGCCCCTGCCCTAATGGCACCGGCTGTCCCACTGCCAGGCCAGGAGGGGCTTCAGCTCTGAGGGCTGTGTCTTTGAGGGGCTGTTTTCTCCTTGTTTGGTTGCAAACCCCCTCCTTTGTCCTGTCTTTCTGGGCCTCTAACCTGGCAGCTTCCACACCCTTTCTCACACCCGGCCCTGGGGCGTTTTCTCTAGGGGCCCAAACAGAGCTTCTGAGGCCAGCCCTGCTGAGCATCCTGCCCCCAGGGCTCCCCAAACATCTAAGCTGCTCAAGGAGCAGGCCCCATGCCTGCCCTGTACCCTCAGCCCCCGCCCCAGCCCTGTTCCTACCCCCTGTACCTCAACCCTGACCTGCCCCCCAGACATGGTCCAGACTGCTGTTGCCCGCCCCTGGAGTCCACTTCCCCTGAGTCTGTCCACCTGCTTCCAAAAACCACACTCTCCAAACCTGAGACCCTCACAATACTGGTCCTTTTCTGAGAGCCCCCAGGTCCCCAGACAGAAGGGACATTTGTCCTCTGTACACCCAGGGGTCCCCTGATTCCACGTATCATACCCTTCTCATCCTGTCTCCTCTTTTTTTGGGTGAAAACCCATCTCCCAGCACAATAGGAATTCCCCAAACACAGGGACCCCCTTTTAAAAAGATATTTTATTGATTTCAGAGAAGAAGGGAGTGGGAGAGAGAGATAGAAACATCAATGATGAGAGAATCATGGATCAGCTGCCTCCTATACAGCCCACACTGGGGATTGACTTTTCCTTTTGACTGAGAAATTTTAATTATAAATTTTTCTTAAAAGTGAATCACATACAGGCAAAGATCTGTATACAAGCCACTCCCTTATCTGATGTAGGCTGCTAGAATTCTGGAAACATTAACTACCCATCAGTAACGAAGTAGTTAACCAGTCCATGGAGCAGCCAGCGAATGGCGTGCTAAGCAGCAATTAACAACCATGTTTTAGAAGGCTACTTAATGACACTTATCATGTTCATAGCTCTTCCAAAGAGGAAAAGCAGAGTTAAAGTAAAATCACGCATGTGTGGCTATTGAAAAATAAGACCCAAATAAAATACATGAATAAGATAAAATACATGAGAAAGTTTATAGCTCTACAGGGTAAGAGGATTATGGACAATTTTATTTTATTTCTGGCTTGTTGCTTTTCTAGTTATTATATATATAAGTGTGTGTGTGTGTGTGTGTGTGTGTGTGTGTGTGTGCATTTACATATATATTTATATTTACACATATAAACACACATAAAACACATAAACACACACACATATATATGATGGCTTTTCTATATCAGATCTACTCACAGAGTGACTGTTTCCCCACGCATAGTGGACCTCAGGGCTACTTGCCTCTCCTCATGTAACCTCCGTGCAAAGGCAGCATGGGGGGTGGGATAGGGCTGGAGCTTCCCCCTGGTGGTCAGAGTGCTCCCCCAGGAATGTCCATGGGGAGCAGGCCTCAGGGGTAGCTGGACATTCCCTGAGGACTCCCAGAGGATGAGAGGTGCAGGCCAGGCTGAGGGACCCCCCTCACCAGTGCACATAGTGCACCAGGGCCTCCAGTACTTACTATCATCAGTCACTATGGAAATGCAAATCAAAACCACAGTGAGGTGGCCCTTCACACCCAGGAGGATGGACAATGGCAAATGCTGGGGATGATGTGGCATCCCTGGGCCCTCTGGCATGGCTGATGCGAATGTAAAGTGACACAGCTACTTGGAAAAACAGTGAGGCGGTCCCTTAAACACTTAAGCATAGGCTTCCCATGTGCCCCAGAGATTTCCCTCGGAGTTATATACTCCAGGAGAATAAACACATACCCACATAAAAGTATTGTGCCTGAATGTTCACAGTGGAATTATTTGTGAGAGCCAAAAAGTGGAAGCAACTAAATATCTATCAACAGATGAATGGGCAAATGCAATGTGGTCTACCCACACAATGAAATGTTACTCAGCCGTAGAAATAAATACCGATAGATGGCACAATGCGGAAATTGTGCTAACACCCTTCTGCTAGCACCTTCAGGTGGAACCCTTGAATATATTATGCTGCATGAAATAACCCAGCCACAAAGGCCACCGATTTTAAGGATCCATTTCTATAAGATGCCCAGAATTGGCAAACCCATAGATACAAAAAGCGAATTACTTGTTGCCAGGGACACAGAGGGTGGGAAATGGGGCATGATTCCTAAGGAGGTACAGAGCTTCCTTTCGGAATGAGGAGAATAACTTGGAATGAGATATCAGTGATGGTTGCACAATCTTATGAATATACTTCAAAAGGGTGGGTTTTATGGTGTGTGAATTATATGTCAATTGAGCTCTTATTAAATAAGGAATACGAAGAAGTGTGAAAAAGAGTAGTTTCTACTTAGAAAAGAGAGCCAAAAGCACTTTCTAGACCTATTGTCTAAACGAGGGGATTATTTGTAATAATCATCCTAAGTGAAAAGTTGTGCAATAAGAGGCTATATTCTCTATATTATTTACAATAGCAGGATCCATCTATAGCATAATCTGTTGTGAGTCAGTTTGCAAGTTTATTATGGATATTTTTCTATAGCATAAGTAATATCATCTAGCAGGTAATATTCCATGTAGAAATATGCTGAGCCTTTTATCCAGTGATGGCTACGTAGGTGGCCTGCAGACCTACATTTTATGTATAATGTTATGTAAATGTCCTATACCCATATCTTTGCGCACTTCCCTAACGATTTTCTCAGCTCCCATCCAAACTGGAATTCTTCAGAGGAAGGCTCCATATAGGTTTGGGGGCAGTTGGGATGTATTGGCGGATCCTTCTTCTCTCAGGCCACACCAGTTTTTCTTTTCTTTTCTTTTTTATGTTTTCAATATACAGTGGTACCTCGAGATACGAGTGCCCTAACATATGAGATTTTTGAGATACGAGCCGTCGAGCGAGGGGTTTTTGCTTTGAAATACGAGCAACATTTGAGATAGGAGTAATTGCGCGGATTGGTCAGCTGCACACGACCCACCAGTTTACCATGACTCGAGCGTTTCATAGTTTCCCACGCCTCAAGGTTACGGAACAAATTAAACTCATATCTCGAGGTACCACTGTACTTTATTGATTTTTTACAGAGAGGAAGGGGGAGGGATAGAAAGTCAGAAACATCAATGAGAGAGAGACATCAATCAACTGTCTCCTGCATGCCCCACACTGGAGATGTGTCCGCCACCAAGGTACATGCCCTTGATCGGAATCGAACCCGGGACCTTTCAGTCCACAAGCCGATGCTCTAACCACTTAGGCAAACCGGTCTCGGTTACCATGCCGGTTTTTCTTGTCCCACAAGCAGAGTAAGGGATTGACTCGCATGCCAGTTTGTGTACCTTGGAATGTCATTTGCTGGGTCGAACAGGCCCTTGTATAGCTGGGGGACAGGGACAATTAGAACGAAGGCAAGTCCTGGTTCTCACTTCTTGCTGGACCCATCCCTCCCTGTGCGATAACCATTGAGGTCTCTGCTGAAGAATGAGAAAGGAAAAGGTCACTCATGCTGACACATTAAGGCACTCGGAGGTGCTGAGTCCTCGTGGGGTCCCAGGTGGGCACATGACATGGCCAAAATAACCCTTACTCTCTCCTTCATTCGTTGAGGATCTATAAAAATAGCGTATTGGGCAGAATTTTCTATAGTTAGCCTGTTAATATGGTGACCTTGCCAGGTGAGCTGCTGGCTTTATATGTGGGGGATGCACAGGGACCCCGAGCTGGGAGGGAGGCAGGTGCAGTGCAGGGAGGTATCTGAGCTCCGTTATCCCACGGACCAGCTGCTTGGCTCCAAGGGAAGGATCAGTGCTAATAATTTCTCCCCAGGGAAGCACTGTCTGAATGGGGTTTTCTGCAGGGGCTGTTCATGCAGCCGGTGTCCTATAGGGAGCAGGGAGGAAAGACACATTTAAGGTCACTCTGGGGGCTTTTGTGCATGAAGAATATCGGAGGACATCAAAGCTCTGTGTCACTTAGGTGACCGCCCTGTCTGTGTTGGCCAGGTCAGCCAGAAGCCCCTGAGGGAGGTGGTTGCCAGCTCTGGACACCCTTTTGCTGTCATGTGTTCGCTGGTTCCAGGAACTAGGATGTGGGCATAGTTGTGGGTCCATTGCTCAGTCCCCCTTTCCAGTCTTCCCACGCCCCCACCCTAGCTCCTCGCCGTCCTGCTGTACTCTGCCTCGGGGGCACTTACCTATCATTTATCAAATGCCCACAGCACCTGAGAGACCCACCGCAGAAGGCTACAGGTTGGGGATGGAAGAGAGAGCTTTTGTAGCCAGCCTTCTTAGGCTCTGGCCCCAGACTTTTTTTTACCGCTTCCCATGATTAAAAGAGGAATTTACTTATTTTTTTCCGGACCTTAATCTCAGCCCAGTTTATGAAGTAGAAGCTTTCCCTCCGGCGATGTGTTCCTGGGGTGGAAAGCAGCATTTCCCGTCTTGTCCAAGTTTGGATTCTCTAATGGCCGACTCTGCCTTCTGTGTGTCAAATGATCCTGCAGATAGGGACGGGGATGCTCTGATTCAGGGAGAGTTCAAGGATCCCCGCCCCAGGGAAGCCTTCTCACGGCCACTTCCCCGGGTGCAATAGGACCTTTCTCACTAGCCCGCCACATGCTGGCAAACAAGGGGTCCTTCTCCGGTCCACGCCCCTGGAAGCTTCTGGTTCCTGGAGCCTATGTGTGTTTAGTCCTCAGTCAACTCTCTCAGGGGTCCGCTGCAGGGGTACCAGGGACCCAGTCTTTCAGGTCCAGGGGTGACTCCAACCTGCCTTGAGCTAATTTCCAGGCAATCCTCATGCCAAGCTATATATATAAAAGCCTAAGTGACCGAATGACTGCAAGACCCAATGACCTGTTCACTGGTTGCAATGACATGCACTGACCACCGGGAGGCAGATGCTTAATGCAGGAGATGCCTCTGGTGGTCAGTGTTCCCCACAGTGGGGGCACCACCCAGCTGATAGTTGGGCACCAGACACAGGGCTCAGGGCTGGCAGTGGAGTGGCAGCGAGCCTGCTGAGTGGCAGGCAGGTGCAGCGGGGCCAGGAGGAGCAGGAGCAGCAGGCACAGTTGGATTGCCAGTTTTGGCCCAGTCCCTGCAGGCCACGCTGAGGGACCCCATGCATTCATGCACCTGGCCTTAAGTCAAAGGCCTTATGTGTTTTTCAAAAGTAAGGGCAGAGGCAAGGTGTCTTGTTCTGTGAAGGAGGAATGCTAAAGAGTATGAAGAGTTAAAAGATGCTCATGGTCCCTCACCTATGTCAGGTCCCTGCCTCTCTCCCCCCTGCTTGCTGTCATTTCTCCTTAGCGATAGTGTGCGAGAGCTGCTCTGTCCCCTCCCCAGCTCACACTTAGCGCCGGCAGCACACTCTGTATCTGGATGCCCGCTCCCCCGAGACATCTGAAAGTGATTTCAGAGGCTGAGCACTCAAATTAGACACGGAAAGCCACGGAGATAAAACCGAAGATGGATTTATCCTGTCGGAACTCAGAGGACAACTGATGGGACATTTTTTTTCTCTTATCCTTAGCCCACAGAGGGGGTCCTCCCCCGGATTGTCATTTTTCTGGAATCTTGAGAGGCAAGTCAAAGAATTGTAGGGTGGAGCACCCATCGGTAAGTGTTGGTATTGTCAAGTATCTGACTGGGTTCGCCTTCTGAACCCAAAGCATGGATTTGGCATGTTCAGTTTGGCATGAACCGTGAGGCTAGATGGGTCACATGGCTTCGAGAACCCCAGCTTTGCACAATTCGGACTCAGTTTCATATCAGGCCAGCCATTCTATTTCCCTAGCATAGACCAGTCATGAACAGTTGATTTTGTGCAAGTTTGGGAATCTTATAGGGTGTAATACAGCGAGATGCCTCCTTTCCAACTAAATATTTTACTTAAAAATATATTTATTAACTTGTACATGAGAAGCCAAAAAATTCCAGTTAAAATATGTCCAGGAAAACGTTGTGGCCCAGTGACAAGGTCTGGATCTGGATTACAACGAAGCCAATGACAATTACAGGTGGAGTCTCTTGCGACATCCCCCTAATTTCCTGTGACTTTATTTCCTTCTGTTCTAGTCGGTGGACTAGACACCTGCAAGACACAGCTTCTCTCTGGAGCACTCCGATGTCCTAGATATTTCACTCTTGGGTCTGGAAATGATGGTAAATTGAAGCATCGGTCTGAGAGGGTGGAGGGGCGTGGCTCATTTTCCTGTGGGATGTGGTGGGCCCCACAGACCTGGCATGGGTTTTCTGATGTGAGCAAAGCCTTCGCTTCCCGAGGCAGAGACATGGCATAATGGGGAGGCGGAGGGGGTGGAGTTCTACCTCAGTCCTTGGGCTCCCAAAGGAGACGTCAGTGGAATTAGTTAGACCTTCTGAGTTAGAATTGCTGGATCGTAAGGTGACCCTGTTTTTTTATATGTATTTGTTTGTTTGTTTTTTAATCCTACCTGAGGACATTTTTCCTTTTTTTTTTTTTAGACAGAGAGAGTAGAAGAGAGAGGGAAAGACAGAGAGACATGTCAATGTGAGAGACACATAGATTGGTTGCCTCCTGCAGGAGCTCTGACCAAGGCCCAGGCCAACAAGGATCATGCAACTGAGGTATGTGCCCTTGAGTAGAATCGAACCCAGGACTCTTTAGTCCACAAGCCGACTCTCTATCCACTAAGCCAAACTGGCTAGGGCTATGGTAACCCTACTTAAAACTTCCTAAGGAAGGATCACACTTTTTTACATGGTTTCCCCCAAAGTGGTTGTGCTGGTTTATATTTGTACCGAGGACATGGACAGGATTCGATGTCTCCATATCCTCACCAGCAGTTGTTGCTTCCTGTTTCAGGGTGTAGCCGCCATTGCAATGGGTGTGAAGCTGCCCTGTGGCTTTGGCTCCCACCTCCCTATGGCTGATGGTGCTGAGCATCTTCCAGATGCTTCCTTGCTCCTCATAATATATCTAGGTGGGCATTGCCTTCTTTCTCCCCTTCTTGGCCTGACCCTCACTCTTGTTTCTTGCAGCTGAATCTTAATTCCCACTGTAATGTCTGATCCCTGAGAACAGTGACTAGCACCCAGTAGGTTCCTGTTCACTTCTAATGAGTTTGATGAAATCAGAGTTTTCTTCATCACCTAATGTTTCTATAAGATGCCCCAACTTACTGATATATTTCTACAAGTTGAACTGCATTGGCGTGGACTCATTGGTGCATGATAATACTAGAACTTCACTCAGAAACTAGTAAATATCTTAACATTAGTCTCACTAATCTTCAGAGTGACCTTGGGTAGTAGATATTATTATCCTCGCTTTATAGAATTGGGAAAGTGAGGCATTGAGACAATGGCACGCACCATGTATAGTTCATCGGTTTTGCTATATCTCAGAGCCCTTTTGTAGCTAGGACCAGTGGAGTGTGGGCAGGAGGACATGTGTCACATCCAGGCTTAAGCAGTGAGGAAATGGCACACGATTCTTTAGCTGTTTCCTCTTTGGTGGCAGCAAGCAGGAACGCTGTGCCTTCTGAATATGCTGCTCCGAGATGGGGATACTCTGGTGAGCCTGCTTCCGAACTGAAAGGATGGCACATATTCCCAATAGGAATGCTGCATGATGTGAAATACACCTATTTTGTATTAGGACATAGGGATCTGGGATCTATTTGTCACTGCAGCATAGCCTAGCCTAGTACATAGACATTAACTGGTTCTCCTAAGGCTGCCCAATTAGGATGTGGAAGAACCTAGATTCAAACCATAGACTGTTTGTCTCCAAAATCCTCTCTAATTTCACTCTAAAAGCTGCAAGCCTTACCCATCTGTGGCACAATTTACAATACACTTGCATATCTCTTTCCTTTAGTAGGCATTCATTGCTGAATTGATTTAAATCTGATTTGGGGTGGACTTCTCCCCTCTCACCTGCCTAAACTTTTAATCTTTCCATAATTAACTGGAGGGTTTAGCTTTCTGGTAGATGTTAAGAAGTGGTGAGCCAATCCAACATCTCAGGATGTGCCCTCTCCGATCAATCCTCATGCTGTGTTTGCTTCTGTCACTTGTGATCAGAGAAAACACACCAGTGTGCTCAGCAGACAGTAAGGAACCTGTCTGACCACAGTCTACAGGAGAAGCAGATGTGAAAACATCTGCTGGGGTCTTCTTCTGAAGACCCTGGGGCACCACGCTGAAGACTGTACATTGAACCAGGAGCCCCTGAAGGCTTCGTGACAATGAAATGTCTAAAGCCACCATTTAGGGAGATTGATCTGGCAGGAATGACTTTGACGATATGGGTTATTGTCAGTGGTGGCTTTGTCTTCAATAGCAACATCCAGACAAAGGCACATCCATGATATTTGTTGAGTTTTAAGTAAAAAAACAGCTATAAGTTTTTGCATGACATTTCTGATTAAATTCATCATAAAAATTAAAGGTCCAACCTCATCAGTGTATATTGTTTTCTTATGTTGGAAGCCAGTGCTGAAACACAACAATGATTGTGACTGGGCCATGCCTCTAAGGAGCTTTCCGAGGAGAGTTTACAAACATCCTAGACTAATACATGGAACTAGAGGCCTGCTGCATGAAGATTCATGCAATAGGCTTTCCTTTTCCTGGCTGCCAGCACCGGTTTTTCTCTAGCACCCAGGACCCAGGCCTTTGCTCTGGCTGCCATCTTCTGTCTTGGCTGTGGCCAGAGCCTTCAATCTTCACTCTAGCCAGAGCACTGATCCTGTAGCTCCCTCTGCCCTCTGCCTTCTCCCTCATAGCAGCCGTCCTGCCCTGTCTGGCTGCTCCAAGCTTGCATGCATGCTGCCCAGAGACACAGAGCGGCTGAGGGGGCGGGGCCACCACCATCTTTGTTAGGTTAGTTTGCATACTTACTCCTGATTTGCTGGTGGGTGCCACGAAGTGACAATCAATTTACATATTTCTCTTTTATTAGTGTAGATGATGATTAGAGGAATGTTCCCATGGTAGAGAACATGGAACTGGGAAGTGTCCAGTAGGTAGGCCTGTGATCTGAATTCTTATTCCTAAGCAGGATGATTGGCTTAGGAAAGGGAAAGGGGTCCCATCCTTGCAGCACCCACAATTTCTATGGAAGACATAAAGATCTGGGTGTTCAATTGCTTGATATTCTTAAGGAACTTCAGGGAGGAACTAAATTTGTTAAATAGCTTAGTTATATAAGGGAACTTAGCATTTAGTCTAATTATTCATTTTAAATAAATATATGTAGACTTCATGATTTAAATTCAAGCTTTTTTTTTATTCCCTTCCTTCTTTCCTAGTTTTCTTCTTTCCTTCTAAATATAGTGAATACAAGTTACTTTTTGCTTTTACGGGTGTGAATAAAATTGAGATACTCTTGGCCTTTAAGTCATTGCAGACACTTTTAATCAGAAATATCTGTTTCTTACTTGGTATGGATAAAATTCGAAAGAAAATGCTGTGTTAATGCCATGAATTCTTTCTCTGTGCTTTGGGAAATGCAGAGTGGTACAGCTAAATGTACCTTTTATCCTCTTAAACAAAATAAATGGTATGGATGAGTGGCTACATGTAAATCTCTCCCCATTTGCTCATGAGCAGTCTTCCAGGTAAACTCTCAAAATGTTCTCACATGTAGTGGCTCAGAGTCTACACAAAGCAGAGAGAGCCCAGTGGCAGGAGCAGTGATGTGCTTTTATGGCAGCCACCAAGAACCCTCCCTCACCTGGGGTCTGTGCCAGGTGATACACTGAGCTTAAGCGGGTGAGCCACCAAAATTTGGTTCCTATCAAAGCAGTCTTTGGGTGGAGTACAAGTATCAGTTGGGAAGTAACCCAGGAAGCACTGTGTGGGTGTGAGGACATGAGGCAAAAACAGGAAGGGCTCCAATGAAGAGTATATTAATGAGTAACTTATCACCGTGGGCAACTGGGACTCATACCTCTGAGAAGTGAGTGTCCGAGAGGCACAGTGTAGGTGCTTAAAAATGTTTCCTGGGTTTATCTGGAATTTTATTAACAAATTGGATGGTTATGGAAAGTGATAGAACGAGCAGAAAATCAAGTATCTCTGTAGTGTAACAGGAAACAATACCACGTGTTTTCTAGATTTGGTCAATGGCTTCCACCTCTTGAGTTATTCTCCTCCCATTTATTTAGCCCTGAGGACCATGTTCCTCAATAGTGAAAACGAACTTTTTAATTATTACACAAAGGGAGAACTTATGTCCAGATGTATCCAAGACATTGGAGATGAACTATTAGAATGCTCAAAGTTCAGAGAAAAACATGTAACAGGAAAACACTTCACCGCAAGAGAATGGAGCAGCTCATGTGAGTGTGTAACTGTTTGTTGTTTCTGTTTTCCATCACCAGGCTGCAGAAAGATCTTTCCCAAGATGTGTCTGAACTTGCCCTTTCTCACTTTAGCACTTTTCTGCTGCATATCACTCATCAGAAGGAACTCCAACACCTTGCCAGGCCACCGGGGCAGGAGCTCCAGCTAATGTTTCTAGTTTTATCTCTACTCTTCCCTGCACAACCACCCCTCCACCCCTCTACCCACAGGACCTAGCATCTTAGCCTCAATCTACACTTGCTATTTCCTGTCCTAGGATAGCTCTTCCACTGACCACCAGAGTTTGTCACTCTCTTATGTTTATTCTCACAATATGCTTTGTTTATACTTCTGTGGTATTGTCACCTCCAGTTGCAAAAAGTGGGTTATGTTGATAGCTACACTTACTGGATTGTAGAGACTATATCTTATTCATCTTTGTGCCTGGAGCCTAGCACTGTGGCTAGTATATGGTAGATAGGTGCTCAAGAAGTATCTACAGAAAGAAAAAGAAATAGATGGATGGATAAATGAATGAATGGATAGATGAATAATGGATGGGTAGAAAGATAAATGAATGGATGGATGGGTGAATGTTTGGAATGATGGATGGATGAAAGGATGAGTGGATGGATGGATAAATGGAGGGATGAACAGATGGATGGGTGGATAAGTAATGGATGGATGGATGGATGGATGGAGGGTAAGGATGAATGGATGGATGGAAGGTTGGATGAGTGGCTACATAGATAGGCATACTGATGAAAGAAAAAAAATTGTTTGATAATGTTTCCCTCAAATATTTAATTATAGATTAAAAGTATAAGAGATTTACATATTTTAAGAATGTCTTTGTGATTTTTCATTCAGAGAATTATGTTTGCTTAAATTTCTTAAGTCCAAGAGGAAGACATCTTGCCTTTTTATTGGCCCCAACTTAAGAGTCTTGAAATGTGTATCTTAGCCAGTCTCCACTAGTGTCTTCTAGACCTGTGCTCACCAATATGGTAGCCACTATCTACATGTAGTGGCTATCAAGTGGCTATCAAGAATTTGAAATGTAGCTATTAGATTGAGGACATAAACTTTTAATTTCTTTTAATCTGTAACCAACTTTGAATAAAAACTCATACTTGATTTAGTTAATGAAACATTTTAAGAATGTTTGAAACAACTTGAACATGTGAACCAACTTTTTTAACTGTTCAATGAAAATTCCGTACCTGAATCGCAACTACTTAAATCCCATTTTAAAATTCATACTGTGGTCTATTTTCCTGATGAGAATCAGCATGATACACATATATTTGTAAATGTAAGGTACACTTAAAAATGACTTAAATATCAAAAGATAAATTGTAGTAAAAAAACAAAAGTCATTGGGATAAAACTATAATGAATATCCAACAATAAAAAATTGTGTGATGCAGCTAAAGAAAGACTTAAAAGGAAATGAATAGACCTAATTGTCTTATTAGGGAACAAAATTAGTGATGTAAATTTACAAATATTAAAAAAAGGCAAACTTATGAAAAGATACCAGCAAACAAAAAAATAGGTGCAAAAGTAAAGTAATAATTTAAAAACAAAATAAAACATGAACAAAATAATAATTTGACTCTTTACAAATAATAAACTTATATCTGATGACATAGATCAAGTGGAGAGAGAAAACTATGAATGAAGGTTAATGCAATAAACTTAAAAAACATGCAAATGGGGAAATTTCTATAAATATCAAATTTACAAATGATGCTTCATGATATTTTATAAATCTGATATGTAGAAATATCAAAATTAGGAAGCCCTAATAAATTTAAAAACACTAAATCACTAGTTAATCTTCATTGCTTAAAAAAAACCCTAATGTGTTTTGCATGAAAATTCTATCAAAAAAAGCATTTCCCAAAATTATTAAACACCAGTCATCCAAAAAGGACTGGGATAGAGAATAATCTTTTAATTATTTCAGAAGTCTTCTTTTTCTCTCAATTTTTCTGAGTTTTTGTTTTTTTTATCATTCTAGCAAAGATTTACTATTTGCTTTCTCCTATCTGATTAACATAAAAGAAAAAGTAAGAGAATATTTCACACTTTATTTTATGAACCTGGATAACCTTGACACCAAAACTAGAGAAAGACATTATGAGAAAAAAATTATAGGCATTTTCACTTAGGAATACATTTATATTACGAAGGTAAGTGAAATAATCTGAAATAAAATGCTACAAAATGAATTAAGCAATGTTAAAAAAACAATTTGAGTTGAACCTAGAAACATGAGTATTTTAAATTAAAAGATAAATTAATATGTAGTATATTATCAGAATAAAGAAATAAAACTATATAAAAATAGATGTAAGGCTATTGATAAAATTTAAACCACATTTATAATTTTAAAAAATCTCTTAGCAAAATAGATGTAGGCATTAACTTTGTTAACTTTTAAGAAACCAAAATAGAATATACAGTAGTGAAACATTTGTATTCTATTAGAATTGAAATAAAAGACAAGTAACTGCCCTGTAAATGCTTAGTCCAAAAAGTGCCGAACTAACTAGGACAGGAAAGGAAACACATCAGTAAAATCATAAGGATTATAAGAAAAGACACCAAACTTTTATTACTTACAAAATAATAAGAGGATTTGAGCAAGTTGGCTGTACATGTCCATTTTATTCAATCACATTTCTATAGGGATCCATGATTAAAAAATTTTGCTTATAAATTTCACTAAAACAACAAAAAATACAAAGCAACATGTAATAATAGTAGGTAAAATTTTGTAGTACTCTTAAACTATTATTTTTACTAACTGTAACTGTGGCTGTGTAAGTATGTGCAATTATATGTAAATAAAAATAGGAATATACATGTATTTATCTATCTATCTATATAATGCCCATGTTGGAATAAGACAATGCTACTGAGGTTTCATTCACACGTAATTCAATATATAAATTCAATGCTGCTCCAATAAAAATTTCAATGGGGTTCTCATGGAACTTGAGAACTCAGTGTAAAATGGGTATGACAGAGCAAGAGGCCAAGACAAACCAAGATGCTTTTAAAGATCAAGGTGGCAGAACTTTACCTTTGAGATGTGATGGTTATTACAGTTATACTAACACTGAGAGGACATCACTGGGTATAGGAAGCAAATAAAACTCAACGGGAAACAACAAAATCCAGAATCTGACTGTGCATCCCCAACTTGATATACGTTGGGGATGACAATGCAGAGGACCAAGTCTCTCCTTCCCCGGAGAGAAAGACCACAGTGTTTGCCTACAATAGAAATTTGGTTCTATTTCAGGAGAAGATGTGATTGGCAGGTGACTTTCCCAAACTGTGTAAGTCAAAGGTCTAGCTTGGATTCTTATGTTCTAGCATCTTCCACAGATGGTGCACACATCTACCTGAATCACCTACCTCTAGCCAGTGGAGAGAAAGCAGGAAGTACCACGTGGGTGAGTTTTCCCATGAGTCAGCCTTGGAAGTGTGCGCATCTTGGCCATCATATTCCATTGCCTGAAGCTCAGTCAAATGGTGCCGTCCAGCTCCCGGGGAAATTTGGGGTCAGGGGCTCAGATTAATGAAGCGAGGAAGAGAAATCAAGTTCCAGCTAGCGTATTGGGTCCTGACGCCATGTGGCAATGATGGACTATTGGGTGAAGGGTACAAGATGAATGGGTTTGCTCGGAGAATGAGAACACCGGGAGTTCTCCATCACACCGCTCCCAGAAGCGCACTCTCAGGGGGCTAAAGACCCCCGTGGATATGGGACGCCCCAGAAGAAAAAGAAAGGCAATGTCTTCCTAGTCTTAAGTTGGACGAGGATTGTTTTTCCAACACGGGACACATCCATCTTGAAGGCAGATGGAAAGGCAAGCACATTTTACCAGGATTTACCAATGACACCATGAAATTAGAAAACTTAAAGCAGCGACTAGAACCAAGATGATGTCAGTGTTCAGGGATATCCAAAGACAACCTAGGAAATAATAACAAATATAAACAGCCATGGAGGCAGCATTGGAAAAGGATGTCAAGAAGTAACTCAGCAAAGACATAAAAATATTGGCCACATCACCTACATCAAGGCGGGTGGGGGGGGGGGATACCACATGGATGACAGGTTTTTAAAAAACAAATTCATAATACCGAGAATTAACAAGGATCTGTGGAAGTGGGATCTTTCAGACACAACTGGGAGTGTACAAACTGGTACCAGCACTTTGGAAAATGAATGAGTGTATGTAGTTAGATTGAAGGCATTCATGTTCTGCGACCCAGTGATTCCATTTGTAGTTACGTACCCATAAGCACTCTGCATACAGGGCTGCGCACGATGGCTGGCTTTGTGGTTTTGTGTGTAACAACCGCTTAAACATCTATCCACAGGACACTACACTGTAATGGCGTTGTCGTCATGGTCTCCAATTCATCCATGCAGCACTTAGAATGGATGAATTAGTGACACGTAATAACAACAGGATACAAATCTCAAAATTGCTGTGTTCAAGAGAAGTAGGAGGGGGTAGGCTATTTTCTGGATGATATAAATCATATGGTACAACCAATACGAAGTTCAATATTAAGCAAAAAGTGTAATTATGTGTGATTATGCAGACGTGAAAATGTAAAAAAGTCACATGGGGAAGATATGTACTAAAGGAGATACGGTAATCTGTTGACTTGAAGGAGAGAGGGGACAGATATGTTTGGGGAAAGGTCTTAACTTTATTTGTCATGACAAATTCATGTACAAAGGGAGAGAGAGGAGATGGGAAGAGAAAGAGGAGGGCGATAATTCAACCGACCAATGTATGGAGAGTTGGGAGTAATGTTTTCCATCGTATTATTTGCCATCTTGTGCTGTAAGCTTATCACCATCCTATCATTTTAAGAGATTGACATCTTGGACACCGAGGCCTGTGGTCCGTGGGAACCCTCAGTGCCACAGGTGAGTGGGCCGTGCACACTGCAGGTTTCCCAGTGCTGTGTGGGCTGTGGGAGCTCTGGGTGGTCACAGGTGTGTGGTGGTGGGAATACGGATCTCACCTCCCTCCAGGAACCTCCCCTCCCCCATGAAGAGTCTATTAAAAACTCTGCACGTGATTCTCATTTCTGTGTCTTCTGCCTCCGGTGATGACTTGAGCTCCCATATCGGACATTCCACAGCTGAGAGTTGCTGGGACCCCACCTGGGGGAGGTAGAACCAGTATTGGAGGGCACGTTCTTCAATGGATAAAACTTGATCATTTTTCTTTTTCTTTTTTTAAAAAATATATTTTATTGATTTTCTACAGAGAAGAAGGGAGAGGGATAGAGAGTTAGAAACATTGATCAGCTGCTTCCTACACACTCCCCACCAGGGATGTGCCCCCAACCAAAGCACATGCCCTTGACCGGAATCAAACCTGGGACCCTTTAGCCTGCAGGCTGATGCTCTATTCACTGAGCCAAACCGGTTTTGGCTTGATCATTTTTCTGTTATCAAAGCTGGTCAAATAGAATAGCCATCCAAATTCATGTGCAGTTGAAGAGGCTCTGAAAAACAATTTCTCAAATATGTGCAGGTACTGACTGCTTAACCTGTTGGGTGATAGACAGAGTCTCCTCAAAACCAGGTCTGCCCATTGGTGGTGGCTACTGATGTGACCGAGGTCTTTCATTGATGTCATTGTAAGGACCCCTCGGTGGGTGTCATGGGCCAGGAGCTTACAGAAGAGGACAAGAAAAAGGATTATCATGCCTGCGACATGGTCCATGCCTCCAGCGCCTGAGAGAAGCTTTCAGAAATCATTGCTTTGATGGAGCAGGGGGGATAAAAATAAATAAAACAGTCAAGTCAGGGTAAGCAAGTAATATGAAGTTAGAAAATTATTAGTCAGAAGATTATGACGTTGATTATCATTGCAACTGCCCTTTCATTGCTATAGCCGTAATCACACACATGTGTATCATCTTTCATGATGTTCAGCAGAGTGTCCATACCCTCTGATGTGCCAGGACAGTCCTGGTTTTTATACTCTCAGTTAATTTGGCCCTACTCTCACTCTCAAGGTACCCTCTCTGGGATTCCCCATGTTAAGGCACATTTACCAAAATAAGTAAATAAATAAAAATCTGAATCAGAACCTGGTCGTTGACACTGACTGAGAGCCTTGGGGTTTTCCTTTGTCTTTCTGAATGGGTTTCTATGCTGGCGACAGGAAGGTAATACTGTATCTTTCTTTCCCTCAACTCCAAGTCCATGTCCCACCAAGTCACGTTGATCCTCAGCCCTGGTCAAAGTGGCCATCGTTTCTTATCAGCGCAGAGTGCAGTTTGCTTGGGCCAACCAGCATGGCCGCACAGCCTGGGACTTGGCTGCTCCCCACATTCAGAGCTGGTTGCCTGCTGGTTGAAGATAGTCCTTGTGGCCCACCTGGGAGTCCTCTCCCATCTCCCGGCACTCCTGTCTGTGGCCTTGGCAAAGTGGCCAGATTCTGGGTCATTTGGTGTTGAGCTTCAGGACACAACACAGAAAAAGACATCCCACAGAGCAAACTCCGTTCAGCCACCAGTGTGGCTCAGGCGGGAGTCTAGGGTGTGTCAGGATCAGAGGGCCAAGAGGGAGAACCCAGGAAAGTCATAGCTTCCTGTCCCCAGGCCACGCTGCCATGAATAAATAATAAGGGTTCTTGGGAGGGCAAGTGGCCAGCACACAATGGAAGATCCCAGCCTTCCATCCCCCCTGGATGCAGGAGGGGAAGGGCCAGCCATGGAGAGAGTTCTCTACTGAGGGGGCATCTAAGCCTGTTTGTCCTTGACCTCTGTTGGGAAGGACAAGCAGGACACACGAAGGGCATTACATCACTGCAGGCCCTGGAGCCTCTCTCCCCGCTCCGAGTTCAAAGAGGGCGAGCCTTCTTGGAGGCCATCTTGCTCATCCACCTGCCATGCAAACCTGCCTCTCTTCCCCCCCCCCCCAAGTCATAGCACAGGGACCATCTCAGAGCACGAGCCAGGTACAGGAAGCTGATCATGCAGAAAGGTGTGTGGGGGACCCAGCTTGTCCTGACTTTGTCCCCCACCCCAGTGGCTGGGACAAGGTAAAACTTGAGGCTGCCAGTGAGGCAGCCTGAGACTCTTAGTCTCCTGGGGAGATGAGAAGACATGGGCTGGGCTTCGTCTTTGTGGCCCCGAAGGAAGAGAACTGTTGGTGGCCCAGGGCAGAGAACTGGGTCTGAGTCCTGCCTTCGCTTCCTCATTTTCCTGGGAGACCGTGGGTGCCGGTGAGTGACCTCTGGACCAGGGCTCTCAGGGTCAAGTTCAGGATGAAGCCCTCCCTCCTGCTTCTGTACCCCCCCTAGTGTGTTTCCCTTCTGTTCCCTCGTGAGGACTTGCCATTGGATTGGGGTTCACCCCAACCCCAGGTGAGCCCATCTAGAGTTCCTTTACCCTCACCACCCAGGCCAAGACCTTCTGGGCAAGGTCCCAGGCGGCGCTGCGTGGCACATCTTTTGGAGGTCACCATTCAATCCACAATGGAGAGACCGACTCAACCCCTGCCTGTGGACCCCATAGTCTAGAGAGGGGCGCACATGTGAACAGACAGCTGCTGACCCGCTCCCCCTCTCTGAGCCATGGGCTCCTCACTGGCCAAACGGGAATGGCCGATGTGTCAAGAGTGGGCACGAGGCAGGCCATCCACAGGTCTCAACCGTGGCCCCGGCCGCCCAGACCGCTCATGTTTTTCTCGGTGCAGACAGGACTCTGCTGGAGACGCACGGGGAAACTGGGTCTGCCCTGGTGGCGAAGGAGACCCCTTGCTCAGAGTCTCCATCCAAAGTCCCTGAGTAACATAAACAAAGCTGATGCCCACCCTGGCCTGAGCTGAAACCGTCCCGCCTGGAACCTGGGCCCTGGGGTTTTTATTATTTATTTTATTTTATTTTATTTAAAAAAAATATATTTTATTGATATTTTACAGAGAAGAAGGGGGATAGATAGATAGAAACATCGATGAGAGAGAGAGACATCGATCAGCTGCCTCCTGAAAGCCCCCCACTGGAGATGTGCCCACAACCAGGATACATGCCCTTGACCAGAATCGAACCTAAGACCTTTCAGTCTGCAGGCTGACGCTCCATCCACTGAGCTACACCGGTTTCGGCCCTGGGATTTGGAAGTGCCTTCCGTGAGCCTGATGCACAGGGAGACGGAGCACACAGGCTGATGAGAGTCAGAGCGGGAGCTGAGCCTGCCTGGAGGAGGGACATGCCCGGCAGAGGTCCTGCTGAAGCGAAGACCTGGCGGTGAGAACCACCTGCCATGCGGGTGCCAGGAGCCGCCTCCTGCGGCAGGTGCCCAGTGAAAGGCAATGCTGTCAGGCTGCCAGAGTTCAGGGGCTCTGCGCGCCAGGGAGGGGTGGGGACAGCGAGTCCTGGTGACGCCAGGCCAGGGGGCCCTCGGTGGATAATTAGTGTCTAATTAAGTGACAGTGACCCTGACCCAGCTAAGCGGCAGATGGGTCACAGACAGAAAGAGTTCTCACAGGCGAGGGCAGGCGTCGCTGGGGGCAGCCTCTCTGTCTGTCTTTGATCTTTAATCGCAGCCTCAGGTGGGTGCTCCTGGGCAGACAACTCTAACCGGGCCACAGAAGTGACACAATGAATACAGGGAGAGCAGGGTCGGGAGACAGAGAGAGCCAGAGAGGAGGGGAAAGCATATTCTTGGGTAAGATTACCAGCCCAGACAGAAGGTTCAGAGGGGGCGGGCGGTCAGGCTCAGGAGTCTGCCCTGTCCCCCCTCCTCTACCCCGCTCCCCTATGGGCTGGGGCAGCGGGTACTGCAATGTGTGATGGGACCCTCGGGGTGGTGGGGGGGGGAGGATGGGGTCACGGAGGGAGACAGGGGCCTTCCGAATGCAAAGGAAGAATCAGAACGCACAGGGGTAAGGAGGAGGCCTGGGTTCACCTTTGGGTCACCCCCAAACCCCATCCTTTCTGCTCTGCGTTGTGCCAAACCGAAGCCCAAACTGAACCAGACAAAGGGAGACACAGCCAAGGTTGGCCTGCGTGTTTGCAAGGGAAGGGGTGCTGTTAAAATGTGCGAAATCAAAAGAGGATGCTCTGAGATGGATGCCGCCACTCGTGCTTGGATACTGATCACTTATCTGGATAATTAAGTATCAGCAAGCAACCAGATCCCCGAAACTTGATATTAATCCGTCCCTCTTAATAGCAACATGGAGCCACCACGCAGAGCTCAGCCGAGACCTCCTAATCCGCCTCGGCTGCGTTCCACCCCCCGCTCCCAGCTCTGCTGTCCCGGGGTGGGCGCGCTCCAGGTGCGCGTCCGCCACTGACGCTCACCTTGGCTTTGAATCAGAGTATTTGGGGAGGTTGGACAGAGCCCAGATGCAGGCAGATTGTATAGGAAGGGAAATATCACTGCTCTGCCAACAGGCCAGGGGCGAGACACCTGAGGTTTGTGTCCAACTCAAAGACAGCCAATGAGGGCCCTCTCCAAATTCAGGGTGCCTGGCACTTTGCAGCAGGGGGTGCCCTGCACATGCCTGCTGGAGGCCAGGTCCAATCTCGGGGTCTGCTTCGGTCACCCTGCCCCCCCTCCTTCAGTTGCGCTTTGCATTGCATCTTGTCCTGCCTATTGGGGTCCGACCCTCACTACAGGTCCCTTCCCTCCTAGTGTGGGGGCATGCCTGCTTGGTTCTTTGGGTTTCAAAAATCACGGACAGCCGAAACCGGTTTGGCTCAGTGGATAGAGCTTTGGCCTGCAATCTGAAAGGTCCCAGGTTGGATTCCAGTCAAGGGCATGTACCTTGGTTGTGGGCACATCCCCAGTAGGGGGCGTGCAGGAGGCAGCTGATGGATGTCTCTCTCTCATCGATGTTTCTAACTCTCTATCCCTCTCTCTTCCTCTCTGTAAAAAAACAATAAAATATATTTTTTAAAAAATCACAGACACACTCAGGTTGATGGAGGCATTCGAGGCCTCTTCCAGCAGCACGTGGTTTCCGGGAAAGGAGAAGGCAGAGGGGACCCACGCAGGACAGACGTGCCACTGCCTGCAATAGCCGCCTGGTGTCTGGGTGAATGGGCATTCCAGGGGTGACTCCTGCCTCCACTGGAGGCTCTACCACCCTGTGACCTCGGTCACCTTCTGTCACTGACTCTTCTCTCCTGCCACCACCAACTGCTTTGCTGGGGGCATACAGATCCACTTCTCCCCCAGGGGGGCTGGGTTGGCTCTCTCAGCCTCTCCGAGAGGTGGGGGGGGGGGTACTCAGTCTGCAGAGACCTCATGGCTGAGCTCACCTGACCATAGAGGTGGTCCCAGAGGCTGGGGGAGTCCCAAGAGAGGCTGGAGGTGGGTCAGTTTCCTCCCAGGCCCAGCCCCGAATCGTGGGAGCCGGGGGTGGGGGGGTGTTGGAGGGGGCAGGGCGCTGGCCTTGGTGGATGAGACAATGTAAGTCTAGACCTGCCAACGCCCAGGTGGAGGGCGGCATGGGGAGGAGCGCCCATCCACCAAGCGGGTGCTACCTCCACCTTCCCCGTTCCATTTGTGCAGGAGCGGCAAAATGTTTTTACAGGCGACGCCAACGGTGGGGCGAAACGGAATTAGAGCGTCCTTAATTAATATGTCAGCATCGAAGAAATGAGGACAAAATGTATAATTAAATTCTCGCACTAAAACAGGATTTGAAAATGAGACGAAAATAGCAGGATGAGTCCCCCCCCCCCTTTCCTCCCGACCTGCTCCCTCCCCCTTTCTTCCAGAAAAATATAATAATAATAATAATAATAATAATAATAATAAAAGAAGTTCAGGCCGTGGCAGCTGTCGCCTGCATGGACCTGGAAGAAAGATTGGGCGCTGGTGCTGACAGCCTGGTCACCCCCCAAATTAAACACAAATTATGGAGATTAAAAGTTGTCCCCCAATCAGGTGCCAATGGCTCTGTCCTCCTGCTCAGATGCCATGTGATCTGACAGCGAGAGGGACACGCTGGCTCCCTCCCTCACACAGTGACAAGTCATGTGGGATAATACACAGCTACATTGCAACAGCGAAGGGACTTTCTTCCTTCCTTCCTTCCTTCCTTCCTTCCTTCCTTCCTTCCTTCCTTCCTTCCTCTCTCTCTCTCTCTCTCTCTCTCTCTCTCTCCTGGCCTCTGGCTGACACCCAGGGTCCCTGGAAAAAACCTGCAGGTGATGAGGCCACGCACCTGGAGGCCACAGAAACGCACTGGGACTCATGCCCCGCCCGATGGGTGACTGCATCCCTCCAGGCCCCGGACCCCTGTGTCCACAGAATCCTGGGGACAGAGCTGCCCGTTTCTCCTCAAGAGGGAGACCCTCGGGGCTTCCTCAGACCCACGGGGAACTCAGACCCGGAGCGCTGGCATTGTCTCCTCTGGGGAAAGAAAGGACAAACTCCTTTTCTGCTCCTGAGGATCCGGTGTCAGGAGGGAGGCATTTGGGGTCCATCTGGGGATGGAGTCGGGTGGGCCATGGGAGATTTCTCCTGGGGTTGCTCCATTTCCCTCTTAGCCGTGATTTCCCCACAGCACCCCCACCGCAGCCAAAGGGGCGCCTTTCTCCGATGGCTCCACTCTTCCTGGGAAGGAGATGGCCCTTCGAGGGAAGGAGGTTGGGGACTTATAAGCACGGGCCCCTGCAGCCAGGTCTTCGTGCCCGGGATCTGCTGAGAGCAGGCAGGACCAGGCGGCCCCTGCGTGTCTCCTGGCCCGGGCACGCGGTAGGCATTCAGAGCTGGTGGCAGGCATCCCTGGTGTGACTACCCCTTCCCGGCCTCAGAACTCTGCTCCCTCTGGCCCCTGGGAGCGTGGCTGAGCGGGAAAGGAGTGGGCACGCTGGTTTGCCCCACTTCCTCCAGTTCCCTGCACACCAGTACAGGGGGCGGGCGCCCCCCGCTCCGTCCCAGGAGCTGTCTCCCTCTCCCCTCCTCCGGGTGCCTTCGCGTCCCGCTCCGCCTCCAGGCTGTGTCTGCGCAGAGAGGCTGGGGCCTCTCAGCAGGGCCTTCAGCCACTGCTCTGAGCGGGCCCTGCCCACAGCTCGGTCTCTGGGTGGGGAGCAGGGGTCTCAGGAGCGGTACCCTGCCCAGGAGGCCCCGTGACTACAGATAGAGGCGGGGAGGAGCGGGGGGGTATTGCTCTCCTTGAAGGGCCTCAGAAACATTTCTGTGTCCCTCTCTCAGAAAGAACAGGACTTCTCAGGGGAACGTTGGTTTTACGGGCACTGAGACGCATGTCACTAATCCCACGTCCACTCTAGGAAACCCGGGCCACGGGTGACAACCTCTGGGAAGGCCCCTGGGCCTCTCTCTGAGCACTGATTGCGTTTCCCCCTCCCCACCCCGGGCCATATTCTCCCCTGCAATGCTTTTCCATTTTTCTACTTTCTTTCCTGGTTGCTGTTTTGTTGATGGAGTAAGTGTGTGCAAGCTCTCTCCAATCCTTCTTGGGATGGTGAAAGACTTGAAAGGATAAAGGAGCATCGCCAGGAGCGGCTGATGGCGTGGGAGGCTGTGAAGATGAGGTGGACTGTTTCCGCCGCCCGAGCTGGCCCGCTCTCTTTTCCTGTTGTTTGTCCGAGGCCAAGGAGCAGGTGGCAGGAGGAGAAGGTGCCTTGGCAACGGGGGAAGGGCCCAGCCTCTGAGGCTGGAGAAGTCCCCTGTCCTGAAGTGGCCACAGGGTCGCCCCCAGGACCGCTTGATGGAGCCTTGCTCATAGGCCTGGGAAGCACCGGCCCCCGGCGGTCCTCGGGCTGGGAAGTGGCCTGTCAGGGCTCCGAGGCGGGAATCCAGCCCAACTGCTGGCTACCAGGTGTTCATGTGTCCGCTCTGCGCCCCGCCCCCAAGGGAGCTCCAAGGGAAAAGGGATCAGGTGTGCTCCCAGGTGCCCCCTGGACCCCTGAAACCCAAGCTCGGTGGCTGGGGAGTAGGCTCAGGCCTCATCAGGGGCTGCCCTTCCAGCTGGGCCTGTGCCATGCCCACGGGGGCCCAGGGCAATAATGGAGAGTGCGTCACAAGCAAAGCACACGGCTCAGCAAGGGTGACACACCAGTGTATTGTATGTGTCTAATGTGTGTCTCGCCCACCAGGTATGTAACAGATTCTATGTGATCTAGGGGACAGCGCCTGCCTGGCTGGCTCACCTGTCAATCCCCCGTGTCTAGAATAGCACTTGGCTTATAATAGATGCTCAATAAATATTGGTAAAATAAAGGAAGGAGGGAGCGGGGAAGGAAGAAGGGGATTTTGAAGTTCTCAGTATGCAGCTGGCCAGAATTCACAGGAGAGGATGTTGGGAAGTTTATAAACACCCAAAGCACGGGTTTGAGTAGAAAATGTTGGGTAGAGGCCACGTGGTGTTCCGGGGGAACGAGAGGAAGCAGGTGGGACACTTGCCACAGAGCCAGAGAAGGCGCTCCAGACGAGGTGACATGTTGTTATCCATTCCGCTTTCAAAGTGGGAGATGTTCCGAGATCTGCCTCCAAATATTCCCTGTTATTACAAGCATCCACTTTCTTGTCAGAGAAAAGTTGGAAAATGTGGTCAAGTATGAACCCCAAAATTAAAATATCATACAAGCATCACCCAGTCAGAATTTCTATGGCATTAGATGTGCATTTTATTCCAGTCTTGTTTTCCTCTCTCTCGCTCTCTTTTTTTTAATAAGTGGAGCTATCATCTATGTATTGCCTATACTTTAATTACTACTATATTGTAAACATGCCTGCCTATTGGAAAACATTTTTAATATCTGTATCTAGGTAATCACATGGATACTGTATAATTTACTTGACCATTGTAAAATTATTTACTGTGCATATTAGCAATCATTATGAATAATGATTTGTGAATATCTCTTTATGGAATTATTTGCATTTTGATTACTTCTGTAGATGACACATAAAAATAGAATCACTCAGCCAATTAAATGTATTTCTCAGTTTGGAGAGACATGAGGAAGAGGAAGAGCAGGAGGACTCTCAGACTTGGGGAAGACCTGCAGTCACATTTCTCACTGCATCCCGGTGCTGCTCATGGAGAAGATGATGATGGTTTGGAAGTAATGATAGTGGTTGTCATGGTGATGGTGGAAGAAATCCTAGTAAGGATGGTGGTGGGGTGATGGTGGTAGAAATCATAGTGAGGATGGTGAAGGTGGCTGTGATGGTATTAGGTGTGGTGACTTGAAGGGTATGGTAACTGGTGGTATTGGTTACCTGGTGGTGGTGGTGGTGGCCTGGTGGTGCTACAGTGGTGATGCCCATCTTCTCATTGACAATGTGATAGTAGATATAACACCAAATTTTGGTTTAGTTAAGGATATTATATCAATAACAGCCATTGTTGGACTAGAAGAAACCATGCATTTGGATGGATCACAATAATAATTTGGAAAAATAGGATTCCAGGACAACATTCCAAAGGCGGTCTGTGTGACACCCATGCTCCACCTTCATACGTGGACTGTCTCAGACTTGCTTAGGAGTGTGTACGTGTAAAAAGCATGTGTTCAAAGGTCATATTCAAAAAAGCAATTCTTGGGTTGAGCAAAAAGGGATAGACCCAGCACCCACCAGCTGCTCCTCATTCCATTTGATGGGGAGGTAAATTGGAAAAGATAGCTGGTCCCTGAGTCATTGCCTTCCTAGCTAGCCTCTGTATATGCTTTTTTTTTTTTTTTTTAGTTGTTCTTCTTCTCTCTTTATAGAATAAGGCCCAGGATGACTCAGAGAAGGACTCTGGGACCAAGGAAGGGCTGGGCACAGAGGGAGAAGCCCACCATCCCCTCACTGAGCATTTAACCCAACACACAGGCTGGGCCTCACTAGCGCAAATAAATCATAATGTATTTTAAATTAGTTTGCGCTCTTGCGAGCTGCTGTCCTGAATAATTAGAAAAACAATTCACATTCTGCCAGGAGCCCATGTGAAGTGTTATCTCTGAGATAATTATCTGTCTCCAGTTCAGCTCCTGCCCCTCTCAGGTCAGCCTGGCTGCAGGAGGACACCCAGGGAGCATTAATGAGCTCTCATTGAAGATGTTAAAAAGCTTGTATTGATCTGTTTGTCCAAGAAGGAGGTATTTAAGCCTCTCTGCTGAGGGCATGAGAGACAGGAACCCTTCTCAGAGCCTTTTAGCTGGCTGGCCGGGCTGTTCCTGCCTTCCCCTTCCTCCTCTCAGGGAGTCACCACCCGAAAGGCAGCCTTTCAAACTCAGCCGAAGGCTTTGTTCTCTGACCCACATGCCACTCACTCTCCAGCATTTGTGTTTGTGTGTGTGTGTGTGTGTGTGTGTGTGTGTGTGAAAAAGAGAGAGAGAGACAGAGAGAAAGGATGAAGAAACAGGGAAGATAGCCCAGTGAGTGAGTTTGAATCCGGAAGCCTATCCCAACAGAAATGAATGACCAAATGAATGGGTGAGTAAGTTGAGAAGAGAAGAGAGTTCTTTCTTACCAGGGAATGGCCACTAACTAATGCAGGAGAGAAGGAGGAGCTAGACAATCACCAACTTAGATAGTAAGAGCTGCCCCAGGCAAGACATTCCAAACACCAAAGTATGATGAGAAACTGGATATTTGCAGAGCCTCAGTACATCTTACAACAAGATGCTTCTTCATTTGAAAGGGGCAAAAGCAGAACTTCCCAGTAGAGAAACCCGGTAGACACCATCTCAAGCAAGTGATCAAAGGTGACATCGACAATAATGGGGCACCTTGCCCCCACACGCCTCCTGGGATGGAGGGGATAGCACTGCTCCTGTGGCATCCCTGCCTCTGTCCCCAGGCCACGGCAGGCAAACGCAAATCAAAGAACGTTCTGCAAAAAAATTGGCCTGAGTGCCTCCAAATATCAAGTTCATGAAAGCGAAACTAGACTGTGGATGGAGTGGTTCCAGGTAAGAGAGACTAAGGAGAGGGCCGCTAAATGGGACATGGGGTCCTCAACTTGATCCTGGCCAAGAAAAGTAAGTGTATTGTGCTTTAAGGAACAGCTTAGGAGAGTTGGTGAAATCTGAATCAGATCTGTGGATTAGATCACAGCGGATATTAGTATTCACTTCCCGATTTTCCCGTGGTACTGTGGTTATTTAAAAAACACATTGAAGTCTTTATGGGTAAAGGAGCTCATATCTGCAATCTACTCTCAAATGGCTCAGTAAACACAAATAATAATGTCTGTATGTGTATCTATAAATATCTATGTCATCTCTGTCTATGTCTATGATGTCTATGACTATGTCTGTATCTGTACCTGTCTCTGTATCTGTATCTGTATCTGATCTCTATCTGCCTAGCCATCTAGCCATTAACCCATAGAGACGGTGGTGAATGTTAACTAGGGACTCTGACGAAAAGGGCATATAGGAATTCTTTGTATCATTCTTGCAACTTTTCTAAAAGTTTAAATATTTTTAAAACATTACAAAAAGGAAGGAAAGAAGGAACACAGGAAGGAAGGATGGAAGAACAAAATACCTGGATGCCCTTTCTAGATATTTCCTATCAAGGGCCCTGGCTCTGTGAGAGGGACATCAGCAGGAATCGGCCCAATACGACCCTGCGGCCTCAGTTCGCACTCACAGGGTGTCCGCTCATCAGATTGCTCACGGGAATAACCTTGAGTTGGGAGTTAAGAGGTTAGGAGTCTGGCTGAAACCAGTTTGGCTCAGTGGATAGAGTGTCAGCCTGCGAACTGAAAGGTCCCAGGTTCGATTATGGTCAAGGGCATGGACCTTGGTGGCAGGCACATCCCCAGTGGGAGGCGTGCAGGAGGCATCTGATGGATGTTTATCTCTCATCCATGTTTCTAACTCTCTATCTCTCTCCCTTCCTCTCTGTAAAAAATCAATAAAATATATTTAAAAAAAAGAGGTTAGGAGTCTGAACCTAACCCTGTTATCAAGAAGCTGGGATACCCAGAGTAGCTCCCCGATCATCCCAGGGTTTTGGGGTTGCCTATTTGCAGTTGTGGGGGGAGGGCGGTGGCAGACATGAGCATTGAAATCTATGTGGAGGAAGGCGGGCATCAGACTCGAAACTAAGCACCTGGGTGTGTATCCTGAGCCTCAGCGTTCGCATCCCTGGCGGGACGTTATCGGCGCTGGCCATGCCCGGCTCCCAGCAGTCACCCCTGGATGGGGGGCCCTGTGCCCCAGGTGGGAGGGGGCTCTAGGGAGATGAGGCGAATGAAAACAGGCCACTGAGGAGCAGGCTTAGGCGCCAGATAGACGTGGGCTTTGTCCCCCGGATGTGCTCCTGGGGAATCGCTTGCCTGGAGGGGCCTTGGTTTCCATATCTGGACCACAGGGACCGCACGGCCTGTCTGTTTGGGTAGTTGGAGATTTCCAGAAAGACAAGCACTTCGGCAAGGCCGGCCCCCTTGTCTGCCGCCCCACCCCGCTCTCCTCCTACCCCCGAACCAGAAGCCATCCTGACTGTATCGATGCTGGAACAATGCCATCTTTGTCCCCCGGCCTAACCTCAGCCTCGGATCAGATTCTCTGGACGTGACAACCCGCCCTCTCCCATCTGCC
>PVJN01002406.1:0-119076 GCA_004026805.1 Lasiurus borealis
GGTCTATATGTCTGTTCTTGTGCCAGTACCAGGCTGTTTTGAGAACAGTTGCTTTGTAGTATAGCTTGAAATCTGGTATTGAGATCCCACCTACTTTATATTTCTTTCTCAGAATTGCTGTAGCTATTCGTGGTCTCTTCTTGTTCCAGATGAGTCTATGAAGAATTCTTTCTAGGTGTGTGAAATATGTCGTTGGTATTTTAATGGGTACTGCATTGAATCTGTAGATTGCTTTGGGTAGTATGGACATTTTAATGATGTTGATTCTCCCAATCCATGAGCATGGTATGCTCTTTCATCTTTTTTCAGTGTCCTGTAGTTTTCTGTATATAGGTCTTTTAACTCTTTAGTTAGGTTTATTCCTAGGTATCTTAATTTTTTTGGTGCAATGGTAAATGGGATTGCTTTTTTAGTTTCTCTTTCTGTAATTTCACTATTAGTGTATAGAAATGCCATAGACTTCTTAGCATTAATTTTGTATCCTGCTACATTGCCAAATTCATTAATTAAGTCAATTAGTTTTGGAATGGAGTCCTTTGGGATTTTTATGTACAATATCATGTCATCTGCAAATAAGGACAGCTTTACTTCTCCTTTTCCAATTTGGATGTCTTGCATTTCTTCTTTTTGTCTAATAGCAATGGCTAATACTTCCAGTACTATGTCAAACAGGAGAGGTGAGAGTGGGCATCCCTGTCTTGTTCCGGTTCTTAGGGGAAATGGTTTTAGTTATTGCCCATTGAGTATGATGCTAGCTGTGGGTTTATCATATATGGCTTTTATGATATTGAGGAATGAACCTTCTATTCCCACCTTGCTGAGAGTTTTTATCAACAAAGGGTGTTGGATTTTATCAAATGCTTTTTCTCCATCAATTGATATGACAATGTGATTTTTATCTCTCAATTTTGTTTATGTGATGTATCACATTTATTGATTTGTGGATATTGTACCATCCCTGCATTCCTGGGATGAATCCTGCTTGGTCATGGTGTATGATCTTTCTGATGTACTGCTGGATCCTATTTGCTAGAATTTTGTTGAGGATTTTGGCATCTATGTTCATGAGAGATATTGACTTATAATTTTCTTTCTTTGTGTTGTCTTTAACTGGTTTTGGTATTAGGGTGATGCTGGCTTCATAGAAGGTGTTTGGAAGTGTTCCTTCTTCTTGAATATTTTTGAATAGTCTGAGGAGGATTGGTTTTAATTCTTCCTTGAATGTTTCATAAAACTCTCCTGTGTAGCCATCTGGTCCCGGGCTTTATTTGCTGGAAGCTTTTTGATGACTGCTTCAATTTCTTCCATAGTTATTGGACTATTGAGATGTTTGGCTTCCTCCTCATTGAGTTTTGGAAGGTTATATTTTTCTAGGAAAATGTCCATTTCTTGTAGGTTGTCCAATTTGTTGGAATAGAGTTGTTCATAGTATTTCTTAACAATCCTTTGTATTTCCATAGGATCTGTTATTTCTCATCTTTCATTTTTGATTTTGTTTATTTGGGTCTTCTCTCTTTGCTTCTTGATGAGCCTGGCTAGAGGTCCATCAATCTTGTTTATCCTTTCAAAGAACCAGCTCTTGGTTTTGTTGATCTTTTGAATTGTTTCTTTGGTCTCCAAGTTGTTTATCTCCACTTTGATCTTCACTATTTCCTTCCTTCTGAGTACACTGGGATTTTTTTGTTGCTCTCGTTCTAGCTCTTTGAGTTGTAGGGTTAGGTAATTTATTACCATTGTTTCCTGTTTTTTAGAGTAGGCTTGTAGGGCTATAAACTTCCCTCTCAAGACTGCTTTCACTGTGTCCCATAAATTTTGTATTGTTGTGTTGTCATTGTCATTTGTTGCCATGATGTTTTTTATTTCTTCCTTCATCTCTCTGGTTACCCAGTCCTTGTTTAATAGCATGCTGTTTAGTCTCCATGTGTTTGATTTCTTTCTATTGTTTTTATTGTAGTTTATTTCCAGTTTTTTGCCACTGTGGTCTGAGAAAAATGCTTGATATGATTTCTATCTTCTTGAATTTGAAGAGACTTTTCTTATGACCCAACATATGATCTGTCTTTGAAAATGACCCATATGCACTGGAGAAGAATGTATATTCTGTGGCTTTGGGGTCAAATGTTCTGAAGATGTCAATTAATTCTATCTGGTCTAGTGAGTCATTTAGGATTGATGTTTCTTTCCTGATTTTTTTTAAAGGATTTGTCCAATGGTGACAGTGGGGTATTAAAGTATCCTACTATGATTGTATTGCTGTCAGTCTCTCCCTTAATATCCTCCAAGAGTTTTTTTTTTTTTTTTATCTATTTAGGTGCTCTTATATTGGGTGCATATATGTTTACCAGAGTTATTTCTTCTTATTGGATTGTTCCCTTTAGTACTATGAAGTGGCCTTCTTTATCTCTTGTTATGTCCTTCACTTTCACATCTAATTTGTCAGATATAAGTATTGCAACCCCAGCTTTTTTTTTTTTTTCATTTCCATTTGCCTGAAATACCATCTTCCATCTCTTCACCCTCAATCTGTCTACATCTCTTTTCCTGAGGTGGGTTTCTTGCAGAGAGCAGATATATGGATTATGTTTTCTTATCCAATCGGTTACCCTATGTCTTTTGATTGGAGCATTTAATCTGTTTACATTTAAAGTTATTATTGATAAGTACTTATCTGTTGCTATTTTCAGTCCTTACCCCAGAGTTCCTTCTTCACTTCCTCTTTCTTTTTATTAGAGCAGACCCTTTCACATTTCTTGCATTGCTGATTTGGTGGTAATATATTCCCTTAGTCCTTTTTTGTCTGTGAAGTTTTGGATTTCATCTTCAATTTTGATTGAGAGTCTTGCAGGATACAGTATTTTTGAATTCAGACCCTTCCTTTGCATGACTTTGTATATTTCATTCCATTATCTTCTGGTCTGCTGAGTTTCTGTTGAGAAGTCAGTAGCTAGTCCTATGGGGGTTCCTTTGTAAGTAACTTTCTGTTTCTCTCTGGGTGCTTTTAAGATTCTTACTTTGTTGTCGGTGTTTGCCAATTTAATTATAATGTGCCTTGGTATCGATTTGTTGGGGTTCATTTTGTTTGAGACTCTATGAGCTTCTTGGATTTGTGTGGGTTTTTTCTTTCCTATATTGGGGAAATTTTCTGTCATTATTTCTTCAAACAGGTTCTCTAATCCTTGTTCAGTTTCCACTCTTTCTGGAACCCCAATTATGTGGATGTTGTTTTGTTTCATGTTATCCCAAAGTTCCCTTAGGCTTTCCTCTTGCTTTTTAACTTTTTTTCTAGAAGCTGCTCTACTTGGGTATTTTTTCCTACCGTGTCTTCTAGCTCACTGATGAGGTCCTCTGCTTCTTCTAGTCTACTTTTGATGTTTTCTATTGAGTTCTTTTTTTTTTTTAATATATGGGGGATGTGCCTGCAACCAGGATACATGCCCTTGACCGGAATCGAACCCAGGACCTTTCAGTCTGCAGGCCAATGCTCTATCCACTGAACCAAACCGGTTTGGCTATTGAGTTCTTTATAGCAGTGATGTCATTTTTCATTTCTTCTTGATTATTCTGCACCTCCTCTAGGTTCTTCTGCATTTCTTCTTGCTACTTCTTCATCTCCTCTTGGGTCTTCTTCATTTCCTCTTGGCTCTTATTCAGGTTGTCGATTTTGTCTTCCATTCTTTTCATCCACCTTATGATCATTTCTCTGAACACTTTCTCTGGCAGGCTTATTTCTGCTCCTATTTCGTTTACTTCCTTTTCTGGTGAAACCTGCCTTTCTGTTTTATGTGGGCTGTTTCTTTTTCTGCCATGGTCTTTCTTCTCCGGGTGTCTGGTTATGTAGTTCTCTCTCCTACGTTGGTTGAAAGGCACAAACTACAACACTACCTGGTACACCACCCAAGGCACTGAGTAGAAATGTATTCAAGATGTTAATAATCACAAATAAGGTGACCAACAATGAAAGACAAATTAGGGGTAAATAGAGAAAGAAGAAGAGGAAAATGATGAAAAAAGAAAGAAATGCTAAAATCAAATAGGGAGAGTGAGAAAAAATAAATTAATTAATTAACAAAGAAATAAAATAAAATAAAATAAAAAGGAGAAGAAGGAGACGAAAAGAGGAAGAGAAAAAAGTCAGAGAGAAAAGAAAGCGTATAATAGAGAAAAGGGGAACAAAATATAGATGTCAGGAGAAAACTCCAATAGAACAGTCACTAATCCAAATAAAGGCCAGCAACCAGTATCTAGAGATTAATACAAACTGCAAATAGCAACTGGTATCAAGGGAGGTGAGGGAAAAGAGAGGTAAAAAACAAAGCAAGCAAAAAGCTAAATAAAACAAGTAGAATAAACTAAAACAATCTCACAAAAAAATTTCAAAAAAATCGATATAATCACTTTTCAGGCAAATAGCAACAAAGGACATAGAGAAAAAACAACTTTTTGGCTAGTGAAGACAAGACGAGAGAGGTTTGTATGGACTTGTTGTTGGGGATTTGAAATTAGATATATAAATGGGGTAAAATTTTAACCAGGTAAAAAGAAAGAATAGGGAGAATCTAAAGTTGGAAAAAGGAAAGAGAAACAAGACAACAAAATGGGGAAAGTTAGTAGGAAAGTGTTGGCATAAAGGTAGAGCTGAGTTGGAATAAAATTATGCTAAAGGAAAGATGAAAATAGAATGTAGAACTCTAATTCTGAAATAAAATAAAGAGAAAACAAAATGACACTTGTTTTTTCCCAAAAAGGTAAGGTACTAGTAGTAATTAATAATACTAGTTTAAAACAAAAATGTAATAATTAAAAAAGTAAAATCAATTGAGATGGAAAGAAAAAATAGTCTTTTAATTAAAATATGTAAAAATGAAAAAGACAAAAAAAATAGAATGGTCATTCACTTCCACTATTATTCTGCTTGGTACTCCTGTTTCCCAGCAGGGAAGGTATTGCAGTTCCCTGCGTTCCCCTGTTGGTGTTTTAATCTGTTTATTCTTTTGTGGTTATGCGAGAGTCAATTTGTGTGTCATCCACTGGGTGGCAATGTTTCAGAATTGATCTCTGAGACAAAGCACAGGACCTCTCTAGGCTGTGCTTAGATCCTGCTACTCTGTGGTTCTCAAACCCAATTTGTGGGGATTTTGCAGCTGGGACACTGTAATAACTCCGAGGCTGTCCCTCTGCCCCAGAAAAAAATGAGTTGTGCCGAGACCAGTTTGGCTCAGTGTATAGAGCGTAGGCCTGTGGATTTTGGTCGGGGGCATGTACCTTGCTTGTGGGCTCATCTCCACTGTGGGGCGTGCAGGAGGTGGCTGATTGATGTCTCTCTCTCATCGTTGTTTCTGACTTTCTATCCCTCTCCCTTCCTCTCTGTAAAAAATCAATAAAATATATATATTTTTTTAAAAAGAGTCGTTTACCAGAGCTCCCCTCTGTCAACAGCATGCAGAATTTGCCTCCACACTTAGGGATCATGCCCTGACCACCTCCGTGGACCTCTCCAGAGGCAGCTTTCCTGCAGCCTGGTTCCCACAGTGTGTGCGTCTCTATTCTGTGTGGGTAGGAGACCTCACCCTATTGCAGGCAAAATCTGACCTTTCTGTGTGCCCTGTGGATCTCTGAAACCACTGCCCGCGTGTCTATGCTGCCTGGAAAGACATGCTCTGGGTCCCTGGCTGCTCTGTGGGTGCCTCAGTCAGCCGCAGCTTTCAGACCTCCTCAGACATCCACCTCCCTCTTATCCTAGGCAAAATCTGACCTTTCCGTGTGCGCTGTGGATCTCTGCCGCGTGTCTGTGCCGATTGGAGAGTGAAGTTCTGGATCCCCAGGTCCCCAGCTGCTCTATCTGTGCCCCAGCTGCAGGCTTCAGACCCCCACAGACATCCACCTCCCTCTGCAAGATAGCATGGTCTCCGCGTTCGCGCTGGTGGCTCCGGTAGACAAAATCCCCATGGCAGTGAGGCTGCCTGGCCAAGAGAGCCCCGTCCAGCAGTCCCCCACCTTCTCCTGGAGGGTAACTGACTCTTAACTCGCCAACAAACACTCCCAGTGCGACTCTCAGCAGCTCTCTCTCCCTCTGCCCAGCGACAAAGCTCCAGACGCATCTGTCTACTCCACTGCCATTTCCTGCCCCCGGGAAAACTCATTTTAAAATAGAGGTTACTAACCATGCTAGAAAACCCACGAGGCATTTGTTTTTAAATATCTGTCACCAGAAATTTTAATGCAGTAGATCTATATTGTTAAAAGCTTAAAAAAAAACACTCTGATGTATGCCACTGTTAGAAACCACTACTTGGGAGTTAATTTGTAAAATATAAACCTGCTAGATATTCACCTTTTCTATGGGTATCTTGATAAATGTTTCTTTTATTTAGGGTATTCTTGATGCAGTATATTCACCTGTTAAACAATTATGGGAACACCTATTATTTGCCGATATTGCATTTGGAAGGGGCTAGAAATACAGATGTGACAAAGCACTCATGGCTTGTGTCTATGAAACCCACAGAGCTATAGTAAAGTAGTTCTAATGAGTCTGCAGGCACTCTTGAAGTTATACCCTCAAGGCTCAGTGCAAAAGGAACAGGCAAAAGTGCCATCCCCAGTATTTCCCTGAAATGGGGATTGACTGAATACTTAACAAATTGCTGCTTGAGGGTCCAGCTTCTAATTTCATACACTTCTAAAGGCTTCTGCAATCACCCCCTCAGACAGGGGGAGCCAGGAGCATTCCTCCTTTTTTTGCTTCTTCCTTTGGCTCTGTTTAACAATAAAATCAGAAGAACAGCATGTCTTGGTAGTATTTTGTACACACTTCTGGCGCCCAGCTGTTGAGATTGCTGTGGTGGGAAGGGCCCTTAGATTGCATAGCTCAGATAGCCAATGGGGTTTATATTCACGTGTCCCACAGTAAGTAAAGAAGCAGTTGTTAATGGGAATAGGAACACCGCATTTCCATCCCCAATGCCTCTCATGACCCCTATCCTTTCACCATCCTTTTGACCCCCAGGGCTATATACCTAGACTCAGAACAGAGGGAGCAGATAAAAATGCCCACCTTGACTTTTCGGTCTGACCTATTTCACTTAGCATGATATTCTCAGGACCCAAACAAGCTGTTGCAAATGGTAATATTTCATGTTTTCTTATGGCTGCATTGTATATATGTACCATATCTTTTGTATCCAACCATCATAGTGAAGGACACTGCTATTGTTTATCTGCCTTGATCATCATGAACAATGTTGCATTGAACATAGAGGGTGCATATATCTTTGTAAATATGTTCTTAATTTTTTCAGGTAGATACCCAGAAGAGGAGTTGCTAGGGCATATGATAATTCTATTCTTAAATTTTTGAGGAAACATCATACTGTTTTCCGTAGTAGAACTATATAATTTTACTCATATGTGGGATATAAAACTGAAAGCAATGAATGATCAAACAAGACAAACAATAACTCATAGACACAGACAATGGTGATTATCAGAATAAAGGGGAAAGTAAGAGATAGTGAAGGGTAGAAGGTTTGAGCATATAATGAAGGAAGGAGTTTTAACTTTGAATGGTAGGAATCTGAAGATATATACAGATGACATATCATAGAATTTGCATAGTTGAAACCCATGTAATTTTATTAACCAATGTCATTCCAATAAGTTTAACTTTAAAAATGCCCATCTTTTAGTTTTTCCCTGAAAGCGGTTTAATTACATACTTCACAATGGCTGCTTGAGGGTCTGGCTTCTAATCATGCCTCTGGTGATGACTGCCAAACCCCTCTGTAGGACACTGCTATGCTTTGGCACACCCTTAACTACTGGCAGTCAGCAAGAACAAAACTGCTTGGATAATCACACAAGTTTGAGATAGAACCAGGAACTCAAGCCAGGCTGATAGCTTAATATAAAACTATACAAAGAACACAAACAAGTCAATAGCAAAAATAAATAAATAAATAAATAAATAAATAAACAAAAAAACAAACAAATAAATAGGTACCCAATTAAAAAATGAACCTGAATAAATATTTTTTTCCAAAGAAGACATGTAAATAGTTAACACATTCATGAAGAGGTGCTCAACATCACTAATCATCAGGGAAAATTAACTCAAAACCATAATGACATATCACCTCTTATCTGTTATTATAAAAAAGTCAAGAGATGTCAAATGCTGATGAAGATGTGGAGAAAAGGGAACTCCTGCACACTGCTGTTAAGAATGTAAACTGGTGCAGCCACTATGGAAAACAGTATGGAGGTTCCTCAAGAAATTAAAAGTTGAATTGCCATATAATTTAGCAATCCATATTCTTGTTATATATCTGAAGGAAATGATAGCATTTTCTTGAAGGATATAGTCAAGTTATGGAGACAACTGAAGTGTCAGCTGAATGGATAAAGAAAATGTAGTATATACACACAATGGAATATTATTTAGCCTTCTGTGACAAGCATGAACCTGGAGAGCATTATACTAAGTTGAATAAGAGAAAAACAAAATACTATATGGAATCCCTTATATGTGGAATCTAAAAAAATAGTCAAACTCAGAAACACAATAAAATTCTGTTTTCCAGGAATTGATAGGTGGAGGAAATAGGGAGACAATTGTAAGAGGGTTTAAACTTTCAGTTATAAGATGAATAGGTATATGATGATCTAATGTATGACTGTACTTTATAATACTGCATTGTATAACTGAATTTTTCCAACAGGGTTGACACAAAAAGAAAAATAAAGGTAAATATGGGAAGTGATGGATGTGCTAACTCATTGGTGGACATCCTTTCACAATGTGTACCATGTAAAATCATCATAATGTAAACTTTAAATATTATACAAGTTTATTTGTTAATTATACTCTTAATGAAGCTGGAAAAAATATATTGTTTTGGAATCCTAAATTGTTTTTAGTTGCATTTCTTAAAATAACAGATTTTATTTAAAGCACATGTATGCATACTACATCAACAATCATTAGTCATTTTTAACATTTATAATTGATCAATTAATATTAAATCAAATCAATACCTTAAACAAATTGATATATTATTCATGATAAAATTATTTTTAAAATAATGGACAATGATGAGCAATCATATTGTCTTGAAGAGTGATAATCCTACCTAAAAAAGGATAATGTGCTAATTAACTGTCATTGCACAACAAATATGGTGGTGCCCATAACCGCAATGAAGAAAGCCAAGTATCCTGCACACCCTGGCCAGCTACTGAGGGAGATATGCAGGGAGTGCAGTAGGGAGACATGAGGGGAGTGAGCAAGGTTCCCTATCTGGGGGTTCCAAATCTGCCATTGGTTTCTTACACCACTGATACCCCTCCTCACATGCAAAAGCTGTTCCATGCAAATATGTCATGTCCTTGTGAGTGAATCCTAAATCAAATGAGTGTCACACCTGGGCAACCTAACTCCCATTAGAAAAAGGACCTGGGAGGAGGGGTATACTAATCACCAAGTCATCTTGACCTGCTAGGTCTCCAGAACTGCTGTCAAACACAAGCAGTCTGAGACCTTCCCAAACACCACCTGAGTTAAATCTGAGAACCAAGGTATTTCCAAGGCCCAAAGCTGATGGGGCTAAGGGATCAGGGGAGCAAAGCAAGCAGAACAGCCAACTCAACCAAAGATGCAAGAGCCTGCCAAAATCGGTTTGGCTCAGTGGATGGAGCATAGGCCTGCGGACTGAAGGGTCCCAGGTTCAATTCCCATCGAGGGCATGAACTTTGGTTGCGGGCACATCCCCAGTAGAGGGTGTGCAGGAGGCAGCTGATCGATGTTTCTAATTCTCTATCTCTCTCCCTCTCTGTAAAAACATACATATATATATATATATATATATATATATATATATATATATATATTATTTTTTTTTAAAGATGCAAGGTCGTAAGATAAGGCAGAGAAATGTCCTGGCCACCGATGCCCTCCCACAGATGTGGTGCCCACACTCTGCTACAGGGAGAGAGTGTGTGCAGAATTTAAGGCTTCCAGTAGGAAGGAAAGTTGAAGCATGCCTAAGGATTTTTTGTATATGTCCCACAGTCTAGAAGCAGAGTAAGAATCAAGAAGCGAAGTCTTAGCTCAGCGCTGGGGTGTTTTAAAAGTATCTAAAAATAGCAGTTCCATCTCCAAGTCCACTGCCATGTTTGCCACAGACAGAGGCATACAGAGGACTTCCTGGGCAGCCCTATAACCTCGGGGACAAGAGTGACTCTGAAAAGGGAGAGACTGCAGTACTTCCAGTGTCCAAAGAACTAGCTCTGCAAACCTTGGCCTATCCAGAAGCTCAGTGCTACATGAAGTCTCTGGCCATGCCTTCTCCAACTCAGTGGAGAAAGGCTGAGAGAGGAGAGGTAGGTACAGTGGCTCCAAAGGTCCAAATCCTGTGATTGTCTCTGTTACCTAGCCTCTGCGCCCTCCAGAACAGCCTTAGCACCAGTGCAGAGGAGGATTTGGAGAGGGTAGTGGTGAGGAGAATGCTTCTGACTCTGGATACCCATTGAAACTGCTGTCAAAAGCCTTTCTAAGGCTGGCAGGAAAACTTAGCAATGAGGGCAGAATAATGTCTCAAAACGAAGAGGTTGCTTTATTTTTTATTTTTTCCCCTCATCAGCAAAATGTGACTATTACCTAAACCACAGACTTTGTGAGAATTAATTGAAATAAAGTTCCAGGAATTGTGTAACAGCCAGGATGAAGTGGATAGGTTGGTTGAGCGTGAGTGTAGTCCTATGTACGGAAAAGTTGCAGGTTCAATTCTAGGTCAGGGAGCATACCTGGCACATATCAGGGTTCCTAAGGAAGGCAATTGAAGGGATGTTTCCTACATTGATGTTTCTCTTTATATATGCCTTCTACTCTATCTAAAAATCAATGGAAAAAATGAATTAATGCCATTAATTCAAATGTGGATAATCTAAAAGGAAATAAAAAAGAAGTGTGTTTGAGTGAAGAGGGCCGGGGGGGGAGGGGGGATTCTAACCAGTTTGGCTCAGTGGATAGAGCATCAGCCTGCAGACTGAAGGGTCTCATGTTTGATTCAAGTCAAGGGTATCACCAGTTGGGGGTGTGCAGGAGGCAACTGATTGATTTATTCCTCTCCCTTCCTCTCCATGAAAAAAAAAAAAGATATATTTAGAAAAAAAAATAGGGTAAAAGAGGTTGAATATGTGTTATATAATTTAAAGCATGTAAATAATATAACTTTAAAAAATTATTTATTTATTTATTTATTTATTTATTTATTTATTTATTTATTTATTTTACGGAGAAGAGAGTTAGTAACACTGATGAGAGAGAAACATCAATCAGCTACCTCCTGCATATCCCTTACTGGGGATGTGCCTGCAATGAAGGTAACATGCCCTTGACTGGAATCAAATCTGGGACCCATCAGTCTGTAGGCTGATGCTCTTTACAATGAGCCAAACTGGTTAGGGGCATAATATAACTTTTTTCGGGGAATATATGTTATATATACTAATACAAGGGTAATATGCTAATTAGACCAGACATCTTTCAGACATTCATCTAGATGTCCTTCCTGACAAAGCCCCAGTGGTAAGGGCTGAGGCAGAGGTTGTTAGGGGCGAACAGGCTGGCAGAGGAGGGAACTTAGGGGCGACCAGGTCAGCAGGGGAGTAGTTAGGCATCAATCAGGCTGGCAGAGAGAGTGTTTAAGAGATGATCAGGCTGGCAGACAGGTAAGCAGTTGGGGACCAGCAGTCCTGGATTGCAAGAGAGATGTCCAAACACTGGTTTAGTCCCAATCCTTCAGTGAGACATTCCTCTATGGGTCCCAGATTGGAGAGGATTCAGGTTGGGCAAGGTTCACCCCCCATGCATGAATTTTGTGCACTAGGCCTCTAGTTTATAAAAAAAATTATAAAACAATGGAATGTTTCTATCTATTTGGTTGACTTTTTTTAGTTTGTTGGTTAATTTTTTAGTATGTCTTATTTTTTAGTATGTCTTATAAATGACCTTAGTTTTATTATTTCAATTCAAAACAGAATAAAAGATCTGAGGAAAATATTTTATAATGAGAATTTTAAAATTTGGTTCATAGAATTTTGGCTTGTGAATGGATGCATCATATGTGGCGATGATGGTTGAGAGTAAATTGAAGAGGAAAAGAGAAACAATAAAAATGTGAGATCACTTCAGTAAAGTTTCACTCCTACTTCTATATTTTCAACTATAATAACTTTAGAGAATACCATATTTTCTGGGATATAAGATGATTTTTTAACCCAGAAAAATCTTCTCAAATGTCTTCTTATATGCCAGGTGTCACATTATTGGGTGAGTATATCCAAAACTCTATATTTTAACTGGAAAAGTCTTATCCACCCAGTTGTCTTATATACCTGAAAATACAGTAAGTTACATATGTGGTCAGCCATCATTTCACACAAGACCTCAGTTGACATTGAATTATAAATTTTTCTATTTTATTTAATTTGTTTTATTTATTTATTTATTTATTTATTTATTTATTTATTTATTCGTTCCTTATTGCCCTCCCCACCCACCCCCCAGTACATGCCCTCATCCATCCGTCCTCCCCATTGCCCTGTATCCACTGGCTATGCCTACAAACACATGTATACAATTCCTTCGATTTATCTCTTACAGGCCCCTCCCCCGCAACCTCCCCTGCCTTCCCACTGTAGCAGGACAGTCTGTTCATTGTTTGTTTGCCTATGCATCTACTTCCCCCGCACACCCGCTCATCCTTGTTTCTTATTTATTGAAAATCGGAATCAATATCTAAGACTTAGTCATTCGCACTAATCCAATCCACGTTATTGGACCTTTAGGTAACTTCTATGTCTCACTATTATAAAAATTCTGTAGTAAACATCTTTATGGATATAATTTTTTCTTATATAATAGATTATATTCTTTGCATACCAGAATAAAAAAGTATGGGTGAAATGTAGAAAGATACTTAAAGTTCCTGACACATATTTCCAAATTATTTTCCAAAGTGTTTTGGTGGTCACTGATGAAATAAATAGACCAATAACATTATCATTTTGATTTTCCTTCTTTTGATTTAGTATTGGTTCATTACTGTTGAGATGTGATTTATATACAGTAAAAGTTACTTGTTTCAGTTGTACATTTTTTTGAACTTGATAAATGTATACTGTGTGTAACCAAAACCACAATCAATTAATATATTTCCATCACATTAAAATTATCTTGTTTACTTATATAGTAAGTGAAGTTTCACCTATTTTCAGTTCCTGTAAGTCACTGATTTGATTTTTGTTGCTACAATTCTGCTTCTTCCAGAATAGCATAAAAGAAAACATAGAGTATGAAACCAATTTGACTGGCTTCTTCCACTTAGCTTCCAGGTAAGAGCACCATGTTGTGCATGTATGTTTAGTTGGTTCTTTTTTGCTTAGAAATATTCTATTTTATAGATGAACCACAATTTTATATTTATTTATTGGTTAAAATTTAAATTATTTCCATTTTTTGATGAGTATGAATAAATCTGTTATGAATATTCAAGTGAAAATCTTTGTGTAGAGAGATGTTTTCAACACTTGTAAAATTACATTATTGTAGGATGGTTGGTTCATATATTAAGTATATATGCAACTTTATACCACACTGTCCAACTCTTTTGTGAAGGGCCATTATCAATAATCATTATCACTAGCAATCTAAGGGACTTGCAAATGTTTTGCACACCCACTAGTACTTTTTTTTGCATGTGCAACTTTAGACAATCTAGTAGATATGTTGTAATATCTCACTGTGATTTACATTTGAATTTCTCTAATAATTAAGAAAAGTTAAGCATCTTTTCATGAGTTTATTTACCATCTGTAGTTTTTTCTGTGTGTATAAAGTTTCTATTGGAAATTTGTCTACTTGTATTGGGTTTTGTCTTATTGTGTTTTCAGAGTTCATTTGAGAGCAGAAATTTTAATTATAAAGTACAAATTTTCAAGTTTTATTTTATGGTTTGTGTCTTTGTATACTATATGAGAATGTTTACCTGTCCCAATGTTGTTGTTTTTTTATATTTTCTTCTAGAGATTGTATACTTTATACATTTCACATTTAAGTATGATTCATCATGTTAATTTGTTTCTTTTTTCAATTTAATTTATTGAAATGACATGGATAATAAAATGATATAGGTTTCAGGTATACATTTTTACAATACATCATCTATAAATTGTTTGTGTATCTACCACCCCAAGTAGAGTCTCCTTGTGTTACCACTTATCCCCCCTTATCTTTTTCTAACCCCCTTCAACCCTCAATCCCTTCCTTCTGGCAATCACCATACAGTTGTATTGGTCCATGAGTCTTTTTCTATATTTGCTTAATCCCTTCACCTATCTCCCAAATTCCCCTCCCCTCTCACGCCTGACAGCTGTCAGTCTGTTCTCTGTATCTATTTGTCTCTACTGTGTCAGTTTATTTTGCTCATTGTTTTTGTTTGTTTTTTTGTATGCAATGGGTGGGAAGAAAATAAATGAGTTTTTTTTTTCTTTCCCCTAGCAAAATTTGTTGAAAACATATACTTTCATGAACTACCTTGGAACCTTACAAAACCTAGCAAGTTAGCTCAGTGATTAGAGTATCAACCCATGAACTGAAGGATCACTGTATTCAATTGAGGTCAAGGGCACATACCTCAGTTGCAGGCTTGATGACTGACTCCAGTTGGAAAACATACTCAGGAGGCAAACAATTAATCAATGTGTCTCTTGCACATTTATATTTCTCTCTTTTTGTCTCTCACCCTCCCTTCCTTTCTGTCAAAAAACAATGAAAAAAGTATCCTCTGGTGAGGATTAACAAAAGAAATTAATTGGCTATAAAGATATAAGTCTATTTTGAACTATTTATATATTTCCATCAATTGATATGTATATCCTACCACTAAAACTATACTCTCTTGATTACTGAAGCTTTATAGTATGTCTTGTAATATGGCTTTGTGTTTTCTTCAAACTTGTTTTTCTGTCTCAATATTTGTCTGGTTAATCTAGGGTCATTGCCTTTCCATATAAACTAAAGAATAACCTTCCCAATATGTAAAAATAACCCTCATTGTACTGCAATCAGTATTCTTTGAATCTATATGTCAATTTGGGAAGAATTGACAACTTAGCAATGTTAACTTTTCTAATACACGAACAGAGTGTATCTCTCAATTTATTTAGATCACTTAACATTTTTCTTATCATTGTTTTCTATTTCCAGCATAAAGTTTTTGCACATAATAAATTAGTTAGACTAATTCCTATGAAATATTTTGTTTTCTTTTTTGTGATATAAATTATGAAGATTCTTACATTTATTTAAATATTCAAGTGTTGAGTACTATATATAAAAATATAATTGAGTTTTATAAATTGACCATTTTCCTATGATCTTGTTAATCTCATTTATAATTTCTAAGAAGTATTTTGTAGATTCTTTAGGATTGTATTCATGTGTAACCGTGATGCTCTACAACTAATTTGGGTCATGTTTCTTCAAGTCTATATGCCTTTGAATATATTTATCTTATCTTATTACATTGGTCAGGACCTCTCACACAATGGTGAAATAGGATATTCTATTATCATTCACTACATTATGGGGAGAACACTATTCTTTGACCACTAACTATGCTGCCAGTTATGTGGTTTTCTAGATGCCCTTTATCAAATTAAGGAAGTTCTGTACTAATTAAGATTGCTGAGAGATTATTTTATTTTTAATATATATACTTTCATGAACTAATTTAGTATATATTGAATTAATTGTTATATTTCATCTGTTGGGTAGTACATTTTTCTACTGGTTTTGATGTAGTTAATTACAATCATTAATTTCATACAGTTAACCAGCTTTGAACTTCAGAAATAAACATCACTAATTCATTTTGTATCATTATTTTTATATGCTTCTAAATTAATTTGCTAATACTTCTTAAAAGAATTTTGCATCTTTGTTCATGTTAAAATATTGCGTAATGCCAAGTTGTTACGTTTTTAAAACTTTTTGTAGTGGTCTATTTTGTGTATGTTTTTTTTTCTTATAATGTTTTTATCTGGTTTTGGTATTAGCAATCCCCATAGCATTAATTCAAAGTGTTCTCTCATCTTTTATTTTTGAAAGGGTTTTGTGTAAAATTAAGATGATTCTTTAAATGTTTTATGGAGTTCATATATTTTGTCACCTGAGCCTGGAACTTACTTTGGAGAAAGATGTTAGGCTACAAATCAAATAACTTAATAGATAACAGACTATTAAGGTCATCTCCTTTTTCATGAATGAGCTTCAGTAGTTAGTGTATTCACAGAAATTTATAAATTTCACCTGAGTTATAAACTTTATACTTGTTTATAACATTCTTTTATTATCACTTTAAAATCTATAGTTAAATACTTTCTTGTATTTTTCATATTAGTAATTTTTACCTTTTCTTTTTTCTTCAATATTTTATTTAAAGCTTTATCATTTGATTGAACTTCTAAAAGAACCAATTTTTATTTAATGTTTCATTTAATTAATTTCTGCTTTTCATATTTCTTTCTTTTTTATTGCATTAGTTATATATTTTTCTTTTTGTATTTTTTAAGCTGATAGCTTAGTTTAGTGTATATTTTGTTTATATAACAAAATAAAGTTTTATAATTAACTTTAACAAACGTTAACCAAAATCAGAGACCAGGAAGAGGGAAAGGAAGAACAAGACAAAGGAAATCTGGCATTTCTCCTTTAGAACAGTTTTCATTCTTTAGATAGTATCATAGAAATTAGGCTAATCAAAACTTTGTTTTATATCAAAGTATAAAATTTATGAAATTGAATATTATTGCATTAGCAAAAACAATAACTTTATAGGTAAATTTCTAACATAACTATAATTTCATTGTGCTCCCACACTGTGATAAATAAGACTTTAGTGACAAGTGTGAAACCTTTTGGCACCATTTTTTCTTATACTAGTAATTATAGTCAATCTATACATTTACTTATTTTTTTTTACATTTTTTTGTTAATCTTCATCCAAGGATATTTTTCCATTGATTTTTTAGAGAGAATGAAAGGGAAGGAGGATGACCAAAAACATTGATGTGAGAGAGACCGGGAAGGATCAAGCCTGCAACCAAGGTATGGGCCCTTGACAGGAATTGAATCTGGGACTCTTCAGTCTACAGATTGACACTATCCACTGAGAAAACAGGCTAGGCCTGGGGCTACACCTTTATTTTTGAAAAATTATTTCTCTTTCTAAAGTTGTCTCTGCTAGTTGTTTGATTTATCTTTGTTACTTTTGTCAAGAATTTTACAGATTCCAAAAATGGACAAGCAGTATTTATATGACCTTGTCAATGAAGCCAAAACTGAGAGGTTTTTCCCCATTTCTGTCATTTAATCACTTGAGTGACTTCTGGAAAACCCCCTATCTCTGTGTTCCTATTTATTCAATTGTTTAAGATGGAAATTAAAATAACAATCAGATAAGAAAATGGCAGCAGATTAAGTAGAAGCTATACTGACATTCTCCAGAACCAAACTGGAATAACAACTAAAATGTTGAAAAATAACCCTGAATAACCTACTGAAGACTAGCTGCAGAGAGACTGTATAACCAAGGACATAAAGAGGAGACTGCATTGAGACTAGTTAGAAGAGTGTGTGTGCAAGAGGGTTGACTGGGCTCCTACAGGCATCAGGTGACATTCTGGAGGCATAGCTTGGCTGTGGGGCACTCTCCCTGAGAGTCTAGTTTGAGGGTTGAACCAGAGCACCAGAACTGGGAAAGATGCCAGCATAACATCAAACACACAGTGAAAAGCACTAGGGATTCTATCTGGTGGAGGCAGGTAACTAGAAAAGCATACGCCCTTTGAAAGGGCTAACACAATAAATTTCATTTGCAACTTCTTCCCTTGGGATCCAGTAGTGGGTGGGCAGAGTGAACTGGAGCTCCCTGTGAGGAGAGTCTAAAGTAGGTGGCTCAGCAGGAAAGAGCAGAGAAAGCAATCATCAGGATTCTTATGCTGAGTAATTTCCCAATACTGCAGAAACCATCTTTCTCAGCAGAGATTTCCCATAAATGTAGCTTTTGCCTGAGGGGAAGAAATTACCCCAAACATTGGAAAGCCTCTTGCTCCTGCTTTGGAGTTTATCCTCAACTGAGCTGTATTGCCTGAGGTTCATTAAATTACTGATTCTAACCATCAGCCTGCAAGCAGAGGTGGACCACTGGGTGCTTTGAGTCTTTGACTGATATGAATCTAAGCTTTGTATAAGGAAAAGCTGACTTTGGTATACTGTTTGGTTCTTGCCATATGCATACAGCCCCAAATGAGGTTCCCACAAGATTGGATTGCTGATAGCTCTAAAAAGGGTACTCAGGGCTAGTCACAAGCAGCATCTGAGATTGGTCTGCACCAAAGACCCTTAGAAGAGCCCTCAAATCAGCAACCAAGTGACAAGCTTCAGACAACAACAGAGAAAGATCCAGTAAGCTCCACAAGCAGTATCTCTACAGGAAGATATGAGTTCCAACCCAGGCAGAGGAGAATTCTACTTTGTGTGATAAGAAACTGCATGCTATGTTGGGGATTGAGTCTCACTGTCAGCCAGTCTGAGGGTCAAGCCCATGCATGAATGAGCTAATAGCAATCAAGGCTCAGTTACAATAGGATTGCCCACACAAAACACACAAGGAGCATTATTAGAGTAAACAGAACTGGTGATCCAGGAAAACTGTGTCACTGGGTCTCACAGGTTACCCACTGCATAAGGCCACTATATTAAGAGTAGGAGTTATATCACATCTACTGATATATAGAAACAAACCCAAACAGGCAGTCAAAATGGGAAGACAAAGAAACAAGCCTAAATGAAAGAATAAAAAGAGCTAAATCAAATAGAGATAAGAAATTTGTCAGATATAGAATTCAGAATAATGATTATAAAAATGCTCAACAGCATGAAAACATACAGAAACTATGAAAAATAACCAGTCAGAAGTGAAAAATGGCATAGCAGAATTAAAGAATACACTGGAAGGAATAAACAACAGATTAGAGGAAGCTGAGGATTGGATCAACAAATTAGAAAACAGATTAGAACATCACCCAATCAGAGAACCAAAACGAAAAAAAAAAAAAATTAAGAAAACAGGAGGACAGTATATAGGAGCTGTGACACAATATAAAATGTAACAATATCCACATTGTAAAAGACACAGAAACAGAACAAAGTGAGCACTAGCTAGAGAATTTATTTGAAGAAACAATGGCAGAAAACTTACCTAACTGGTTGGCAGAAGGTATCCCACAAGTTCAGGAAGCACACATAGTTCCAAGCAAGAGGAACATAAAAGGCCCATGCCAAGACACATCATAATTAAAATGATAAAAATTAGCCCAGGCAGCATGGTTCAGTGATTGAGCATTATTATGCCCAGAGTTTGGGGTCCCCAATAATCTACCACTAAGGAGCCTTTTCTGATGCAAAAGCAAAGAGTCTTTATTCAAACCCGGGTTTGGCTCTCAACCTTTTTCTGGCGCAGCAGAGAGGCAAGAGAGCGAGCCGGGCGGGAACAATGAGTTTTATGGGGTAGGATAATTAGGGGGCTTAGGAAAGTGATGAGGGTTACAGAGATTGGTCACTTGAATTAGGGTCTTTCTGTGGTTTAGCCTTATTAGGACCCTCGCTGTGTTCCTGGAGCTTCATTGGTCCATTTGGGTGGGGGTCAGGGAAGTTAAGACATTGCTGGCATATCTGTGGCCATTCCCAGAAAAGGGAGGGGGTTTAGGCAGGGGTCCCAACCCTATAGGACAAGATGGAGGGGAGTTCATTTCCTTTCAGCATCGTTCTATAAACCAGGAGGTCACAGTTCAATTACCAATTGAGGCATATGCCACAGTTGCAGACTTGATCCCCAGTATGGGACATGCAGGAGGCAGCTGGTCAATGATTCTCCATCATCATTCTCTCTCTCTTTTTCCCTTCTCTCTGAAATCAATATATACATATAATTACAAAATGCCAAAAATTAAGAACAAAGGAAAAATTTTAAAGGTAGTAAAAGAATTTCTTATAAAAAATTCTACAGCCTAGAAGGATATTGCATGAGCTATTCAAGGTAATGAAAAGCAAAAATTTGAAACCAAGGCTATTATATCAAAAAAGGCTATCAATTAAAATAAATGGTGAAATAAAGAGCTTCCCTGACCCAAAACACACACACACACACACAAAAAAAAAAAAAAAAAAAAAAAAAAAAAAAAAAAAAAAAAAAAAAAAAAAAAAAAAAAAAAAAAAAAAAAAAAAAAAAAAAAAAAAAAAAAAAAAAAAAAAAAAAAAAAAAAAAAAAAAAAAAAAAAAAAAAAAAAAAAAAAAAAAAAAAAAAACAGCATTGAAAGAAATGTTAAAGAGGCTGCTTTAAAAATAATAAGAAATACACAGAGAGAAACATAACCATAAAGAATTATATTGGTAATAGATAAGTACATATTAATATAACCTTAACTGTAAATGGATTTGGATTAAATGCTCTACTCAAAAGACATAGAGTAGCTGAATTGATAAAATAAAATTAAAAATGACCTTATATACGCTGTCTATAAGATAACCACCTCAGAACAAAATACATAGCATGAGGGTGAAAGGATGAAAAATTTTTCCATGCAAATAGAAATGAAAAACAAAATGGGATAGCAATACTCATATCTGATATAATGAATTTCAAAATAAAGGCCTTCACAATACACAATGAAGATCACTACATAATACTAAAGGGATTAATCCAACAAGAGGATGTAACTCTGATAAACATATGCACCCAATATAGCAGCACCTACATATAAGTTCTAGAGGACTTTAATGGAGAGATCCATAGCAAAACAGCATAGTAGGAAACAGTGTCTCTAAATGAAACACTAGATCAGATGTATTTAATTTATATTTACAGAAAATTTACCCCAAAGCTTCAGAAGACACATTCTTCTCAAGTGTATTTAGGGCATTCTCAAAGATAGACCCCATCTCAGGAAAACAACAACAACAAAAAACATGAAGTGTATAGAAATTCAAGAAAATTAAAATTATGTCAGGCATCTTCTCAGATCACAATGGGTATGAAACTAGAAATCAACTACAATAAAAACACTCAAAAACATTCAAACACCTGGAGGCTAAAGAACATGTTAATAAACAATGAATGGGGTACCAATAAGATGAAGGGATAAATCAAAAGTTTCCTGGAAATGAATGAAAATGAACAAACAACAATAAAAAATCTATGTGTCACAATGAAAGTCATCCTGAGATAGAAGTTCATAGCACTACAGGCCTCAATAAACAAGAAAAATGTCTAATAAAGTATCTAATTCTACAACTTAAAGAATTAGAGTGAGAATAACAGGAAAAGTCCAGATGAAGTATAAGGAATAAAATAATAGAAGTCAGAGCACAAGTAAATGACAGAGAATAAAATAATAATACAAAAGATCAATGAAACCGAAAGCTGATTTCTTGAAAAGATACACCAGATTAATGAACCTTTAGACAGATTCATCAGGAAACAGAGAAGACCCAAATAAAGAAAATCAGAAATGAAAGCAGTGAAGAAGCAACTGATACCCTGGGAATGAAAAGGCTTGTAAGAAAATACTATGAACAACTATATATGAACAAGATTGACAACCTGGATGAAGTAGACAAATTCCAACAAAAATACAATCTGTAAACAGAAAACCTGGTCTAGATGGCTTCACAGGTAACTTTTACCAAATATTTAAAGAAAAACTAACATGTACTCTCCTTAAACTATTCAAAAAAATCAAGAGTAAGGAACACTTCCAAGTTCTTTTTATGAGGCCAGCATTATTCTACTCCCAAGACCAGATAAAAACACTACAAAGAAAGAGAATTATAGGTCAGTATTCTTGATGAACATAGATACTGAAATCCTCAATAAAATATTAGCAAATTGGATTCAGCAATATATTAAAAAGATTATCCATGATGACCAAGTGGGATTTATTCCAGGGATGCAAGGCTGGTACAATATTTGCAAATCAATAAATGTGATATATCACATGAATAAAATGAAAGACAGAAAACAGCTGAATATGTAACTAGACACAGAATAAGCATTTGATAAAATCTAGCACCCTTTTTTTTTTATAAAAACTCTCAGCAAAATGGAGATAGAGGGATCATACCTCAACATAGTACAGGCCATATTTGACAAACCTATAGCCAACATCAAATTCAATGGGCAAAAATTAACACCATTTCCCCTAAGAGCAGGAGCAAGACTGGGATATCTGCTTTCACCACACTTATTCAACGTAGTACTGGAAGTTCTAGTCACAGAAATCAGACAAGAAAAAATAAATAGTATTCAAATTAGAAAAGAGGAAGTAAAAGTGTCATTATTTGCAGATGACATGATATGATATGCAGAAAACCCTAGACACTCCACCAAAAACTTCTAGGTTTAATAAGTGAATTTGGCAATGTAGCAGGAGACAAAATTAACACTCAGAAATAGATGGCGGTTTTATACACCAAAAATTAGTTATCAGAAACAGAAACTAAAAAATAATTCCATTTGTCATTGCAACAACAACAACAACAAAATATATTTGGAAATAAACTTAACCAAGAAGGTAAGAGACCTGTACTTGGAAAACCACAAGATGTTGAAAAATCAGATAGAGGAAAATATAAACAAGTGGAAGAATATACCATGTTCATGGATTGGTAGAATTAAATCATTAAAATGTCCATACTACCCATAGATGCAATGCAAGCCATACTAAAATACTATATTTCACAGATCTGGAACAAATACTTAAAAAATGTATATGGAACCATAAAAGACCCTGAATCTATCATGAGATAGAAGAACCACATTGGAGGGATCACAATACAAGTTATACTATAAAGGCACTATAATCAAAATAGCCTAGTATTGGTTCAAGAACAGGCATATAGATCAATAGAATCAAATAGAAATACCAGAAATAGACCCAAGCCATCATGCTCAATTAATATTTGATAAAGGAGGCATGAACATACAATGGTATAAAGTAGTCTCTTCAATAAATGGTGTTGGTATGCTTGGACAGGTATATTCAAAAACCAAAAGAAGAAGAAGAAAGAAAAAAGAAACTGGACCAACAACTTAACACAATATACAAGAATAAACTCAAAATGGATAACAGACTTAAATGTAAGTTGTGAACCCATAAAAATCTTAGAATAAACTATAGACAGCAAAATCTTAGACATCTTTCCTGGTTATCAGTTTGCAAATACATCTCCTAGGGCAAAAGAAACAAAGTTAAAAATAAACAAATGGTACTAAAATAAAAAACTTCTGCACAGCAAATGAAACCATCAACAAAATGAAAATAGAGCCCATTGTATGGAAGAACACAATTGCCAACGATATATCTGATACAGTTAATTTCCAAAATACAAAAATAACTAATACAATTTAATAAAAGAAAGACAAGCAAGCCAATTTAAAAAATAGGCAAAGGATCTGAACAGACACTTCTCTATAGAGGACATTCAGATGGCCAAGAGACATAAAAAATATTCAAAGCCACTAATCATCAGAGAAATGCAAACTAAATGGCAATGAGGTACCCTGTTGGTGTGGCACAGTGGTACAGCATAGATCTATTAACCAGGAGGTTCTAGTTCAATTCCAGGTCAGGTGACATGTCTGGGTTGCAGGCTTGATTCCCAGTAGGGGCATGTAAGAAGCAACTGATCAATGATTCTCTCATCATTGATGTTTCTAAATTTCTCTTCCTATCCTTTTCTCTCTGAAATCAATACATATATATTTTTTTAAGGCAATAAGGTATCACCTCAAACTTGTCAGAATGGCTACCATCAACAAATCAACAAAAGTGAACCTTAGTACACTGCTGGTGGGAATGAAGACTGGTGGAAAATAGTATGGTATTTACTCAAAAAATTAAATATGGAACTGTCACTTGACCCAGTGACCTCACTTCTAGGAATATATACTAAAAATCCCAAACATGAATCAAAACAAATATATACACACCTATGACCATAACAGCACAATTTACAATATCTAAATACTTGAAACAGCCCAACTGTCCATTAGTAGATGAAAAGATTAAAAAAAAGTGGTATATTTACATAATGAAATACTAGCATTGTAAAAAAGAATTTCTTATTCTTTGAGACATCATGGAGGGACCTGTAGTGTATTATGCTAACAAGGATAAGCTAGTCAGAGAAAGACAAGTATCATATGAAGTTATTCATATGTGGACTCTAATTAACAAAATAAACTGATGAACAAAAATAGATTCAGAGACATAGAACAGACTAAGGAACCTCAGAAGGCAGGGCTTGGGACCCTGGGGGTGGGAAGAGATTAATCAAATAATTTGTATGCATATATGCATAACCCATGGACACAGACAATAATGTGGTGAAGGCCTATGGTTGGGTATGGAGTCAGGATTGAGAAGGTCAATGGAGTAAAAAAAGAGGACATCTGTAATACTTTCAGCAATAAAGATAAATTAAAAATAATAATATCAATAGGTAACACAAGGACTACTTCTTATTCTGATGAATGCTTTCTATATATATTTCATTTAGTCTTCCCAAGAAGTCTATGGATAAGGTATATTATTATCCATGTTTTATAGATGAGGCAATAACAAATCACTGTAGAATTAAATAATTATAACACTCAGTGTGAAGGGTAGTCACTCATAGAAGTTATGTCAATGTTGATGGCAAAAGTAGTGATTTTGATAATGACCACAAAGATAAAATTTCTATGCATTAGCATTATGCCATCATCTTAGATAAATATGCTTTTAACTATTAGAAATATATCATCAACAGTTTATTTAATAAACATCTATTGACACCCTTTATACTGTGTCCTGAAGATACAAAGACTAAGTTACAAAGCTATTTTCTAGGAGTCTCTAAATTAGGAGGGGAAAAAATACTATCAAAAGAGGAAAATATGAAGGAAAGGAATGATGAGGAAGGGAAAGAAGCAAACAGGGAGGAGAAAGTGGAAAGAAGATTAAAGGACAAAAGAAAGGAAGGCAGTATACTCTTCTAGAATACAGTTGGCTTCATTTGGACTGCACAATAGGAGACATATTCCAATCTATAATGCATGCCATGCACCAGCGCCCATATTTAGAAACCAGCTGCTGGGAAGACACATGTAAACACAGCAGAGCATTATTCTTAAGGGTGTGTGGTGATGCATAGCACCTGTCACATTGGAATCTGGCTTCATGCAAAATGACTGCTGGACCATTGGTCCTAATTCGCTATGCTATCTGTAAAAAACAAACAAAAACAAAACAAAACAAAAAAAAGCACTGTAGCACATGTGGGTACAATTGATATTATAAAATAATGCTAAATTATAAAATCCAGTAAGAACCAGACAGATTTCTTTTTATTCCTGCTGTGACCAGTTTTTGATAAATATTTAAGGATTATGGAAAGGGTGGGGAAGGATATAGAAAGAGAGAAGAGGGAGGAAAAAGGGAGGCAGAAACATCATAGTAGCTTCCAGCTGCTTCAGATCTCTTGGTAAGAAGTTTGTTATAATATCGATCAAGAAAAATAGGTTCATTCAATAGCTTTAGATACATTTTGTGCCAAGTCAGTTAATATGTCAAATGTTCTGCTTTAAGCAAAAAGACAAAAAAGCTTTGCTGATACCACAAAGGGGCATCTTAATCCCATCACTCCTTTGTCAGCCTCCAAGGAAATGGCATTATGTAAGCATTTGATTTGCATCAAGGGGCGCCTTGATTTCTGAGAAAGCTTGTTTGCAATTCAATAAGCTCCATACACAATGTTGCCTTTCTTGTAATTCCTTATGGTGCACTTGCTAATGATCATAATACATTTTTTCCCCAAGTGGAGAACACTGAGGCAGTGCTGGAAAATAACATTTTGTCTCTGGGCAAATTAAGGAATGATGAAGATTGAGAGAGATAAACTTTCACATTGTTTGATCTCTGGCTTGGATTAAGAAATTTTGCAAAACGGCACTAGTCCAGGTAGAGGCCAGCCTGAATTGATGACCTAGGAATGAAGGTTGGGACAGTTGAAAAGTGAGGGAGGAGGAAACATGGGAAGAGGAAAGGAGGGTGGAAAGGGAACAGAAAGAAGGAGACAGAGATGGAAACCTAAAAACAGAATAGACAGAGTTAAAAAAGAAGTTGCTTAGAAGACTGGCTCCAGGGGTAGAAAAGCAATTTTGCAACCCTTGAGAGGGTCAAAAGTTCATATGAAATTCATCAAATATTCATTTCCCTAATTCATTCCTCTCAGCTTGTTGAGTATGCTTATTACACTACAGGATCTTACAAAGCCCGGCTTTTCTTTCCATTTCCCATTTTGAATAGTTAAATAGCAGCCACCTGCTTTATAGTCCTGTAAATCTTAATTTTGTTTCTATCTGAGTGGAGCTGTTAAAAAGTTAATGATTTAGCCCCAGTCGGTTTGGCTCAGTGGATAGAATGTCAGCCTGCAGACTGAAGGGTCCCAGGTTCAATTCCTGTCAAGGGCATGTACCTCCATTGCAGGCTCCCAACCCTGGTCTGGGGCATGTGGAAGACAACCCATCGACCTGTCTCTTTCACATTGGTGTTTCTCTCTGTCTCTGTCTCTCCCTTCCACTCTACCTTAAAATCAAAGAAAAAAAAATATCCCTGGGTGTGAAGTAAAAAAAAAAAAGTTAATGATTTAGAGCTGCTTCTCGGTTTGGCTTGCTTTAAAAGAAAACTCTAGAGATATAGGCACACTTATACTTCCCAAGTGTGGTGGCCTGAGATGAAGGAAGCAACCCTCAAACACAGACTTCTCTGCAACTGTGGAAGAGATGAGTAGAAACACAGCTGATGTGGAGGTTATGATTAGGGTTGTGAGAAATAACAAAAACAATGGTTGTCAATGGCTAGGACCTTGAGAACAGGGTCCATGAGTTTTTCAGCAATCACTACAGGATTGGTAGACTCGACTCCAATAATTACAGGCTGATGTTGTTCCTTGTGATTAAGCCAGGTAATGCACAGAAGAGATGCTCTGTATTCATCATTATCTGTTCAAAATACATGAACTGATTTCCCTTGTGCCTGTAATGAAAACCACAAAAACAAGTTTTCTAATCTCAGATTGCTTCACATCAAGTAGGGGTGTCACAGGTAAACCAGCAAAAGAAACATCTTTCACATGTTTTCCTCATATAACTTTTATGTTCCAAATTTGTTTCAAATGGCATGTAATATTTTGGAGATACACAAATTATGACATAGAGTTTTTTAATTGTATTAACATTTGAGCCAGATAATACTTTGTGATATGTGCTGTTCTCTTGTGTATTACAAGATGATTAGTCATACCTTTGGCCTCTACACACTAGATGCCAGTACCAACCCATCCCCAGTTATAATAGCTAAAAATGTCTCCAGACATTGCCCAATGCTCCTTGGGGAGAAGAGATGCCCCAGTTGAGAAACACTGCTACAGAACTTTCAGGTTCATTTTTTCCCATTACTCTTTGGCATTTTGCGGTATCAACCTTTGTTATTTTACATGAGGTAAAAGTGGCAAATTGCTGAACTTCCTCTGAAAACCATTCTCTCCTTCTTCCAAGTTGCTGAGCATACATGGCTACTCCATTAAAGACTACATATCCCTGCTTTCTTTGCAGGTAGATTTGGCCAGTCATGTGACAGAATTTAGTAACTAAGTCAGTGAAGCAAGTAGTGGCACTTCTAAGCATTGGCATTAAAATAAAGAGCAAACTCTTTTCTATTTTTTCTTCCTTTTTTACTATGAGCCAGAACACTTGGTAGGGGACTCCCATATTTAACTATGCAATAACAGCAACACACTAGAATACAGGAAAACATGAGAATGGACTAATGTGGTCCATTACAGATTTTCTAAATCACTTTGTGGATCAGAACAGCTTTATTGGCCTCAACCACCCACCTCAAGAATGTTGTATAAAATATTAAAAAAAAACTTCTACTTTATTTAAGCCACTGTGTTTACGTATCACTTTATTACAGAAATTTAGCTTTTGAATCTTAGCTGCTAGAACTCTAACACATATAGAATGTATGTACAATTCCATGCACATATGTATTTTAGGCACATACATACATATATATGATCAATGTGCAGAATAGAATTCTGGTTCAGAAATACATTTAGAAAGAGAAAAATAGCCCTAACCAATTTAGCTCAGTGGACAGAGTGTCAGCCTACAGAATGAAAGTTGCTACGTTTGATTCTGGTCAAAAGCATGTACCTTGGTTGCGGGCACATCCCTAGTGTGAGGTGTGCAGGAGGCAGCTGATCAATGTTTCTCTCTCACCAATGTTTCTAGCTCTCTATCTCTATAAAAAATCAATAAAATATATTAAAAAAAAGAAAGAGAAAATATATAAGTAGATGCATGTCTATAATAGAATAGTTATTAAAAGGCTATAGGGCCTTAGCTGGTTTTGCTCAGTGGATAGAGCATCGGCCTAAGGACTGAAGGGTTCCTGGTTTGATTCTGTGAAAGGGCACATGTCCGGTTGCAGGTTCGATCCCCACCAGCTGGCATGAGGAGCATTAATTTTCCGGTTTCTCTCTTCCTCTCTGAAATCAATTATATATATATATATATATATATATATATATATATATATATTCCAAAAGCTATAGGATTCTAGGTAATGGTGTAATTAATTTTGCTGGATGTGGTTCCTCAGTCTTAAATAATGAGTAAAAGTTTGTCAGAAAGATTAATGAAACAATAAAAGATTGCTCTCTGGTTTTATAACTCAGAAGGCTCTCATCCAGAATGAGGTAGTGGTAGCTCTACAGATGGCAGCAGTGATCACCTGAGCCCCAGGATATTATCATTTAGTCCAGGTTCTTAGATACACTCCCACCTCACGCCAGGATCATTATCAGACTTCTGAATGTGACAGGAGTATTAGCACAGACAACTAATCTGCCTGAATACTGTTTTGATTAAAAGAGCTCTATGTTTCTCAGTGTATAGAGATTCTGAAAAGAATTTTTAACAGAATTTGATGATGCTTTTAATGATTCATCTTTTTATGTATTCCTTCACTATTTTCTATGGGTTGTGATTATATATCACATGGATTGCCCTCTGCTCTGAATTGATTGCTGCCCTCTAAAATATAACATTGGTATTCAGATAAATAAGGTAACATTAAACAATATACTTATGAAAAAGATACATGATGGTTCAAGAATTTTTCTTAAGTTAAACTAAACTCAAACTGTGTTGTGAAAATCATTATACTAGCTTATTTGCATTATTGAAAATATTAGCCATGTGAAAAAAGCAATTGGATTGTCCTGGAATTATATTTTTTTTCTGGAAATTTATATTCTCTCATATGGAAAAAGCCATATCACATTTTTAGGATGGTTCACAATCACACCTCAGTATAATGAATTTCAACATTCTTTATGAAATGATAAATAAATGATACTACTCATTCGATCTTTCCCTACTTATCTTTTATAAAAATTTTCAAATACAATTGTTGTTTTTCCAGTGAGCTATACTCTAAACTTCTCTCATGTTTGAACTTACATAAATTTTTAATTTATTATATTCTTTGGCTGTGTACCAGTGATTCTCTTTAAAAAAATTATGAGACATTTGATGTCCCCCCACAACTTAAAAACATTTTCTCTCTGTCTTTTCCCCCTCTTTGATATTTGCAAAATACTTGTCTCCTCATTCAATCCTTTCTTTAGCAGCAACTCGATAATGTTAATTATTACCTTTGAGGAGGCTATATCCTTCTGTTGCAATACACATTTAACTCTTTCATGGCTACTGTAATAAAGCAGTGGTGTTCCAGAGAATTTAATTGGAAAATGTCACCAAATATTTTGTAAAATTTTAATTTTTAAAATCTGTTAAAATATTCAGGAAGCCTTTACAATGCATTTCAATACTAACTACCTATATCTAGCTCAGAGCTCATATATTAAAGTATAGTTCCTAAAATGACTGCCTTATGTCAGACATCAGCTACAGTTTTAGGGTGCCCAGGCCAGCCACACTCTGCTCAATTGGCTACCAATTTGGGGCTTTTCTCTATCCCTTCAGTTTCAAAAAATTCACTGGAATGACTCACAGAAGTTAGGAAAATGCTAACTTATGATTACACTTTTATTGTAGCAAATGGATACAAATCTGATGTAGCCAGAGAGAGACACATTGGGCAAAACCCAGAAGGATCACAGATGTGAAGCTTCTATGTCATTAGGACATGTCACCCTTTTGGTCCACAGTTGGATGATTACAAATCAGAGAAGCTCACCTAAGAGCTTCAGTGTCCAGATATTTTATTGGTGGAGAGGGGTCATTATATAGGCATGGTTGATTGGATCATTGACCATGGGATTTAACTCAATACCTAACCTGGAGATTAGAGGTCAGGTTATCAAGCAGCTCAAAGTTCCAAATTTATAATCACATGATCGTTCTCTTTGATAAAGCCAGCTCCCATCTAAGATCAATCATTCCCAGGACTGACCTGCAGACTCTGAGTGACAGATGAATGATTATACTGACACACGTTTCTGTGAAAAAGAGAGCTAAAAAACTGCCTGGCTAAAGGAACCAACAGCCCTGTTCGCCTGCCTCCTTAGGCTTTTATTGTAGCAACAGCTTGAATTAAAATTAACATTTAGATACAATCATCAGGGTAAGTATCCTTGAGAAAGCACCTGCTTCTACAAGGTTGTGTCTAGAAACTAAACATAGAGATTCCGGTAAAATACCTGGGGGCTCAGACTTGTTTGGAAAAGTCAAGACAGGGGTTGCCCCCTTTGGCAAGGTCCCTTTAGAGGCCCCAGATCTTTCAGAGAATTTTTCTTACAGACCTTCTAACCAAGTCCCATTCTTCCCCACAAATCATGAATTACTGTATTTGCATAAATTCAGATGTAGCTCCAGAGACCCACCATGAAAAACAATTCCTCTTGTCACTGAAGAAATTCCAAGACTTAGAAGCTCTCTCCCAGGCATCTGTGGAAAAGATCTAACAATTTATTATATAGCAACCTTCCTTTCAAAACCAAACTCTCTTTCACACATATATATCACTGAAATGTTCATTAAGTGAGTTTAATGTTTTATATCTATTGTTCTTTTCAGAAAGAAGAGAATAACATAAGTTTTCTGTTTTTTTTTTTTTTTAAAAAAAAGACCTGAATAAAGTATATGTGTTAAGAGCAGTCTTGGGCAAAATTGTGGCATAGTTGAGCATTCAAATATTAGAATGTGAAAGAATTTCAGATTCTTTAATGTCATGTTATTTTTCTGTAGAAACAAATAGGTCAGAAGAATAAAGTGGGTTTTCTAAAAGAAAAATAACTCTAAAATAGAAATTAAAATGCCCAGCTCTTCCCACCGTCCCACACGAGCATTCCTTCAGAGCCTGCCCAAAGTCTTCATTCAGGGCCTACACTTTATAGTTTCCCCACTCTGCCTTTTCTCTTCTCTTTCCCTCGAGAGACTTTATAATACTAAGCTCTCTCATCTCTCTGCCTCTCTTCTACCTTTCCTTCAGATTCCTTTGCAACCCTACTGAGCAAAAATGTGAACAATAAATTCTCTTTACAAGTTCTGGTCTCTGAAACCAGGCAAGGGCACAAATGTGCTAATTAATTCATTTGCAGCTCTCCTAGATACCATGATACCTTAACTCAGCTTCTACAAATAAACCTTCTAGATTGGTGTTAATGAAGGGGATTTCAGAAAGAAGGCCCTTTATACTTCTGTGCACACAGATGGTATTATATGCCACAGAGGGCAGAATCTGAATAGAAAGACACTCTACTTGCCAATAGGGTTGTCCACTAAATGTACTACTTAACATGTTAGGAGAAAGAATCATAATAGTAGAGAATTTTTGACCAACTGTCTTCTTATGGTATATCTCCTTTTCTTTTCTCAGAGTAAGCTTTCTAAAATGCAAATCTTATCTGAAGGCACCTGTCCATAACCTTTGGTTCTCTAAATTTCACATGCATTGGCTTTCTTTATCTGGCTTCAGCTTGTCTGTCATCCTAATCTCCAGGCACTTTAGTTAATACTACTTTGTACCTCTTCAACCATATTATGCTATTCCATACCTTCCACATGCTGTTACCTAGTCTGGAATTCTCTCCTGCTAATGGCCATAAGATACTTTAATTAATACAAGTAACTCCTTCAAAAGCAGCACAAATATGACCTTTCCTTGAATATTTTCCTAATACTAAAATTGATTTAGGTGCCTCTATCCTAGTTTCTTTAGCAGTCGTTAGACCCTGGAGTTGGTAGGTTTTTATGCTGTATGTTTATAATGAGTTACCTGACTCTCCCAAATGGACTGTAAACTCCCCAAGGCAAGGACCATGTACTACTGGATTTTCTTAAATCCTAGAATGTTGCATGAGTTATTTTAATGTTGGATGAATGAATGAAAGCATGCATGAATGATATCATCCTCAACTACCTTCATCTTTCCTAGAGAATCATAAAAATATCTTTAAAATATAGACATTTAAAAAATAAGATCCATTTTAGGGTTTGGAAGAATTAGTAACTTCAAAAAGTGTGTGTGTATGTGTGTGTGTGTTTTACATAAAATATGTCTCTCACTGTCTCTCAATTGCTTAGTGTTAATAGGATATTATTTTGAAATTTCATTTCATATCACACTTTTCCCAAAGAGAATGTGTTATGGTGTCAAATATAAATAATAGTATTCCATGACTGAGCTAAAAGATAAACCAATTTCTCTCTCTCTCTCTCTCTCTCTCTCTTCCCATTTCTCTTTTCTCTCAAATTTAAAAAGTAGGCTTGACACTTTTGGCAGTAAAATTTAGGCACATTTTAGGTAATTAAAAATTAAGCTAAAGAAATATTTTTAAAATGTCTTCTCTTTTAAGATTGAAAACTCAAATTTTAGAATATTGTAGCTAATAGTCTTTTAGCTTAAATATATGTACAACCATAACAAATTTAGCATAAACATATCGTGAGAAAAATTGCCAAGGCAAAATAGTATATATTTTCAAATTCATACTGTCATGTTTTCCTATATGACCTAGAAGAATTTATATGGTTTTCAAGAACTCACAAGCTGAAGGGTTACAATTTTAGCTATAACCCTAATGCTTGGGATATATCTCTATGAATGGCTGGTGAATCATCATTTTCTATTTTATCTATTTCTTATAACTAAATCCCTATGATTTAGATAGTCTATGAAATAGTTCAATAATGTATTTTATATAATCATTAGAATTGCTTAAATGTAGGTAATGTTACCAGGTATGAGAATAATAATAATAATAATAATAATTATTATTATTATTATTATTATTATTATTTTGATAGAGGTAGTATTTTCTTTTGGGATAAAAATTATTATTTTTTTGTTAATAAGTCTTTATGTTTCTCTTAACACATTCTTCTAGCTCTACTATGGCAATTCAATTGAATTAAAGAGAGGGAAGAGACTGCCTTCAGAGGACACTTGAATAGTGCATTTTCCTAGTTAAGATGATGGCCCAAAGACATGTGCTGTTTTGGAGGACTGGTAGTAACTTAATTCAAGTATTTTGCTGATATTAAAGGTGGATTCAAAACAGGATATAAATGGCAATAAGCACTAAAAGTTCTGTGGTTTATTGTTGGTAGAGTGTTTTGATAAACAGTCCCTTCTACTTGTGAGTGTTCTTCTGTAAAAAGGTTACAGATTGCACTGAGATTGTAGTGGTCAACAAGGCTAGGGACACTGAGTTCTGTCAGTAACTTGTTGTGTGGTCTCCAAGAAAAGTATTTTCAAGGGTTTCACTTCCCCATGTATGGAAAAGAAATAATAGCACTTAACTATATCTGAGAGGATTGCTGTAATTAACTTTTCCAAAATGCTTTGAAATAAACATCAAAGAGATTTTATTTATGTGCTTTGGCTTTTGATTTTATTTGTTAGGAAGGAGAACATATTTTGCATGGGAGAAAAATATTCTAGACAATACAAATGGAAAAATTTTATGAATTATATTAAATTCATTATATATGATCTCATTAAGATAATTAAAAAAAAACACAAACAACACTGAAAAAGCCCATTGCATTTTATGTGGATTTCCACAAAACTGGTGAGTCTATCCTTGTAGCCATAATCATATCCAACTAACTATCAGGTACTACAGATGCAAGAGTTTATAATGATATACCTTTAGGAAGTCTTCACTTTAAAAGACTTTCCTGATACCATTTAGGGTTGGTAACATTCAATTGATTAAAATGGGTTTGTCAGTTAAGATATTTTCATACAAAATTACAGAAAACTCATATTGACTTCAACAATAGGACATTGATTAGCTTATTTAAAAGCAAAGATCAAAGATAGTAGGTAATTGCATTTTATTAGGCTATGCTATAGCAAAACTCCAAAATTGTACTAGCTTACAACATACTGTAAGTTCCTTTGAAGCAAGCTACATCTCTACTTAAGTTTCTACTTTATTCAGTCTGAAGGAGTAGCCCTTACATAGTACATCTCATGGAATAATGTAATGAGAAAAAAATGGAACTATGTATTGGGTTTCAAAGCTTCTTTTAAGAAATCATATGCTTTTTTTTGTTCAACTCACAAAGCAGGTTACTTGTTGAAGGCAAACATCAAGGGGATATGTAAATATAATTCTTATAAGGATAAGCTGAAAATATTCTGCAATGATAGCACAGCCTACCACTTATAGTAAAGTTCAGATATAATTTGATCAGGGCCCAAACTGAGTCACTACCCTACTTTACTTTCTGACTTTTACCTTAGAAATCATCTATCAAAAGAAGCAAACTTATCTTTTTCTAACCATAATAAAAATAAAAAAAGTTTGATTTTATTTTGATTGGGACCACCTGAGTCATGCTAAATTCAGATATCATTACTGTAGCCAGGAAAGGCCAAGCATTGTCTGAGATCTTTAATGGAGATCAACTTAGGTGACTTAGATAATCAGGTTGAAACCTGAATTAGAGATTGATATTATTCCCATCCAAGCCATATTGTGGCAGGGGTAAAAGAAATACTAAGAACCAATCACAGACCTAGAAATACCAATTCTTTTTGTGATCGGTCAACTTTTATAACACTCTTTCATAAAATTCCATTGTCCTCTCCACCCTTGAGTTCTGTGATATAACTCTGTATTACTATCATCAAATCCTTACATTTAATTTAGTTTCAAAGGATTTCTGTTGTTTGTAACTCAAAAGTATTTTAGTTGGTAAATGAATATAGAATTCCTAGAAGATCATATGTAATAAAATGCTAATATGTAACTTATCCCCTCAACCAAGAGTTGGACCCAGAGTGTGACCAGGGGGCGGGCTGGCCGGCGAACTGACTCTGGTTCTTCCCCCTGGCTGGTCCTACCAGAGCCAGCCAGCCAAACACCCACAGCCCCTCCATCTGGTTGGCTGGACCCCACCCATGCACAAATTCATGTACTGAGCCTCTAGTTGTTACTTAAAAAATATGTCTTAAAAGTAAATAAAATTGATCTTGTTTTGAATCTAGGTTCTCTACTTACTAGCTATATGATTTTAATTAAGTTATTATATTTTTTAGGCATATCCCTTTATGTTTAAAAAGAGAACCATGGATCTATAAGGGTTTTGGCAAAAATCCAGTGAGCTAATATATGGGTAAAAGTTTTGCCTAGTATAGAATAATGACTAATTAATGAATGGTTTTATAAAGTATTATAACAATTTAGAGATCATAGATTGAGGGATTGGAAAATATTTAAGCTTGATCTTACTATATCATAGCATTTCCACATGGGAAATCTAGAAGATAATAAGTAAGTATCCAAGGTTTATTAAATAGTGCCTAGCAAATGTGAAGAGGTGGGAAAACACATGGCATGCTCAGAAAATGGGAAATTGGCAAGTTAGTTCTGTGAAAGTTCTCAATTACATCATCCTTATGTCTGTTTCCATCCCCAAGCCTAAAATGGTGCTTTAAAACTATCAGTTAGGTTATTTATTCCTGTAAGCAAGTTCAGCTCCAGTCTTTTCCTCTGTGGTAATTTATTGTACTACACAGGAGAACAGTTTACATTCACACTTTTTATAAATGCTTCTCAATGTCAGACATTTTTAGTCCGTTTATCTATTTTGCCACACTGTTCTCCATTTTACCTAACCTATCTAATAAAAGAGTAATATGTAAATTGACCATCACTCCAACACATAAGATGGCTTCTCCCATATGGTCAAAGATGGCTGCCTTCATATGGACACAAGATGGCCAGCAGTGGAGGGAAGTATGGGGGAACCAGGTCTGCAAGGGAGGGCAGTTGGATACAATCAAGCCTGAAGGGGAAGGCAGTTAGGGGTCACCAGGATGGCAGAGGAGGAAAGTTGGGGGTAACCAGGCCTGTAAGGAAGGGCAGTTGGTGGGGACACAGTACTGCAGGGGAGAGTAGTTGAGGGGAAACAGGCCTACAGAGGAGGGCAATTATGAGTGACCAGACCTGCAGGAGAGGGCAGGTAGGGGCAAACAGGCTGGCAGAGAAGCAGTAAGGCAGGAGGAGTGGTTAGGGGGTGATCAGGCTGTCAGTCAGAAACAGTTAGGGCCAATCAGAAAGGCATGCAGGTAAGCAGTTGATAGCCAGCAATCCTATATAGTGAGAGAGATGTCCAACTGCCCATTGGATAGTCAGACATCCTTCGAGGGGTCCCAGATTGAAGAGGGTGCAGACTGGTTTGAGGGACCACCCCATGCATGAATTTTGTGTACCCTGCCTGTAATATTTTAATATTTTATAATTTCTAACATACTCTAGGCATGAATAAAATATAATAATCAGAGAAATGCAAATTAAAACAACAATGAGGTATCACCTCACACCTGTCAGAATGGCTACCATCAATAAATCAACAAATGACAAGTGCTGGTGAGGATGTGGAGAAAAGGGAATCCTGCTACACTGGTGGTAGGACTGTAGACTGGGGCAGCCACTGTGGAAAACGGTATGGAGTTGCCTCAAAAAATTAAAAATAGAACTGCCTTTTGATTTAGCAACCCCACTCTGAGAATATATCCTAAGAATCCCAAAACACTAATTGGAAAGGATATATACACTCCTGTGTACATAGCAGTTTTATTTACAATAGGCATGATCTAGAAACAGCCTAACTGCACATCAGTAGATGAACAACTTAAAAAGCTCTAGGTATCAACAACAAAAATAATGTTTTAAAAATCATCTTTTTATAAAACTATTAGCAGCCGATGCATGAAATTTGTGCAAGAGTAGGCCTTCCTTCCCCAGGGTGCTGGCACCAGTTTCCCTCTGGTACCCAGGCTTATTCGCAACCCCGACTTCAGCTGAAAAGTCATCTGGAAGGACATCCAAAAGGACATTTAGTCTAATTATTATTACATTTTTATTATTATAGATAAAAATGTTTTCTTGGCTTAGTGGCCTCTATTTCTCTGTAGAATGCTGTCAGTATCCACGTTCTTAATAATTTAAGTGGCTAAGAAAAGCATGCAGAACTCCCACCAGCCATTCTTTCCCTCACTGCACAAGAGCTGCTATGAACCTTTTGAGTACCTAATGAGATAACAGGTATACAATTGCTTTGTGAATGGTAATACACTAGGCAAGTTTAACTTGTTTTACCTCCTGGCAGGCCACCACTAAGTTCTCTGAAGGGCAAGATGAAATAAATTCTATCCATATCATGATATTTGCTCCCAGATAACTCTTCTCTTATCATGATTTTATATATATATATATATATATATATATATATATATATATATACACATATATATATGTATATATATGTATATGTATGTATATATATATATATATTAACACTATTCCAAATGGGATAGAATTTTCAATTTTAAAGCCAACTGTATGTTCCCTTAAGCAAGAGATTACTTCCATTGGCAACTCCATGGCTTTGTTTTTTTTCCTAGTGGCAGCTTTGCAAGTTGTGCTGCAGGTATGGATAGATATACATTGACTTTGAATGCAAGTAATAAATGTAAACTCTCTGGTGGTTTCCAGGACATGTGCTGGTGAGGCCCATCACTTTATTGTCAGCAGTGCTGAAAGTGCATTTAATTGCAGAATTTTCCAAAATGGCTATCCTTTCCACTCTTGCTTTCTGAGGGGTTGCTTGGAAGAATCATTTCATGAGCATCCTTTAACGCTTTTTCATGCTCTCACCTTATAGTCTGGAACTCATCCAAGTACTTTTCACCCCATTGCCCCCTTCAAACCCCCAACTCATGCCCCCACCTCCCTCCAGGTGCCTGCCTCCATTGGCTAGGCCTGTATGCATGCATACAAGTGATTTGATTGATTTCTTTCCCTTACCCCTACCCTCTCCCACCTTCCCTCCTTTATGCATTTTAATTGATTAGTTTTGAAAAATTATTTTATCCATTTAATTCTTCCAAAATATTTTATAACAAAAGCACCATACATTGAAGATTTTATGTGAGCTAGGTACAGTGTTCAATGTTCTAATTTAACCCTACAATGACCATGAAGGTAACTATTAAGAACTTTATTTTGCTACCGAGAAAATATATTAGAAATGACCTTGAATTCCTTACTCAGGTACACAATGTCCATAAAAGAGAATGACAACTCTAATAAATTGCCTGAATATTTATCAGTTACAAATAAGCATCACTAGAAGTACACTTTTAAAAATGACTTAATCTGAGTAGTCTCCCAAATATTTTTGTAGTAAAACATTCTTTTAAAAATAGCTCTAATGCAGAGAGATTAAAATTACATTTTATTGTTTAATGTTTCCCTGGCTGTTTTTTCTTTTTTGACAATAACGATGCAAATATATTGTAAATATTCAAACAATATGGAAGTTGCACAACATGAAAAGAAGTGAAAAATCCTATTTTAACAAGCACAAAACTTTTGAACAGTAATTTAAGTGACTGCTGAAGTCATATCAGCCTTGGCATTCAATTTGTTTTTGTAATTTATTGGGTTGTTTAGAAAATAGAACATCTTGGCTCTTACAAACAAATAGGAGGAGACAACTGTGTGTGTGTGTGTGTGTGTGTGTGTGTGTGTGTGTGTGTGTGTACAGGCATATACAGATGTAATTTACAAAAAAAAAGAAAGCCAAGTGCTATAACCATCTTAATCAAGGACACATGTTTATAAATTCAAATATAGTCCCAAAGATGGGAAGAAAGATTTATGTTAAGGCCTTCACAAAAAGAATTGATCTGGTGGCAGAAGTCAGTATGCTGGTGGTCTACAATATGTTCAAATTTAGAATATAACACATTCACATTTGAATGTGTGTCTTAATGTATTACAGTTAAAGTATTAAATTGGAATCAAATGTCAATGATCTTCTCAAGATACCTTTAAGAACTCGGGTTCCATAGGAAAGAGTTTGAAAATCACCTCTTAAAACATCACATCTACAATTTACCTCTTCATTTAAGAACTACTATCTTTTCTCACATCAGCCTCACCTATAGACCTAAATATTTGGCTCGCATGAAGAAATTAAAATATATAGAATTCTCTAAACAAGCTGTAGCCAATACATCTCTAAAGAATGGATTTTTATATATATCAAATACATTTTGTTTCTGGGGTTGTAGAGAAACATGGGAAATTACTAAGACAATGGCTCATGGTGGTCCATACCAAAGATGAGAATATTTTATGGAACAGTCTTTGTATGAAAGAAAGAATATGGCTAAATCTGAAGATGAAAAACCCATAAAATGTGGTGAGGTTAGGGTTAGTATTTTAACATTTTAATCTTGGGTAATGGTATCTAAGGCCATCAATCTTTCTCTTTTTTTTCCCATGAATATGTTTTCTCAGTGGAAAGAATGCTCAATGAGGGGGTGTTAGATTCAACACAGATACACATACAAATTAGTTATTTTAAGAGAGGCCCCAGTCTTGAAAATCATAAACTTAAATTCAGTGGCAAGTTGATTTTCCTGTAAGTTTATTTGTTTTATTTTTCTTGTGGCTTGAATTAAAACTAACAATAAGCCTTTGAACTGAAATTCTAAGTAGTTTTGTCACTTGAATATCATCTGGCTATGAAGTTATATTTGTGCAGATAATAGGAGAGGTATGCCAAAATATAAAAGAGAGACCAGTTTCTTCATAATTTTAAATATTGGCCTATAGTACTTGAGGGATTTAATTCTCTCCCTTTGAATCCTGTTGTGCTTTTTCTTGTTAGATTTAGTTCAGCTTTTATTATTCATTTCTGTGACTGCACAAGAGGAACTAAAAACTGAAAACATCAGGCACATAAGGAATTAATTTAACTTGGGTTCCAATTCAGAATGAAGGAAGGTATTGGGTTTGTTCCATACACAAAAACAAGGGGCAGGATTTTGTCTTGCTCTTGTAACTATTTAATATACCACTTAAAATAGTCATTTTAAGTGATGGTTTTCAACATGGGACCTCCAGCTCACAGGAATTCCCTAAAAGTCCTCCACAGCAACCTGCATAAGAGTACTGAATACAAGGAGCAGAAGGGGAAAGGACTGGTGTAGGACTATAGGAAAAAATAACATTGAAAGAATAGAAAAACATATTTTAAAATGTCATAATGAGGATTTTTTTTTTCTAGCATTACCAAGTAAACTGTGTAGGAGGTGTGAGGAAACTTTACTATTTAGATGTAGTCTATAAAATAAAAGATTTGGGGTATATGCTATGAGTTTTATTTACACAGCTGATTTTACATGTCAGATATAACAACATTACAAAGGAGAAATATAAATCCATAATCCCTTATATAAAAATTTTGAAGTCAGATATGTGTCAGAATTCAGAAATTTCCAGATTTTAGAAAGCTAATACAAAACATATGCCAAATATCATGCATGATCACTAGGAGTTTCTGTCTGAGGCAGTACCCTGTAATTAAACATGCTAATACCTATGCAGCAAAATGTATGAACTTCTTATTGAATAGTACGAAGATCATGAATAACCTTACTTATATCATTTTAGGGCAAGTCTTATTACCAACTATGTTTTCTGTGCTTTTTGCATGTCAGAACTATAGGTAAGTCCTACCTGGTTATGCTAAGTTGATAGAAAAAAGGCCTACAATGGAAGGGCCCTGTGAGTTTGATTTCCATCAAGGACACATGTCTGGGTTGTGGCTCTATCCCTAGCAGCGGGCATGCAGGAAGCAGCCCATCAATTATTCTATCTAACCACTGATGTTTCTCTCTCTCTCTCTCTCTGCCCTTCTCCCTTTCTCTCTGCAATAAATTAAAATAAAAACAATAAATTAAAAGAGAGAGAGAGAGAGAGAACTAGGTAAGAGAGTATGAACCTCTACTGCCTAATTGCTCTTCACTATGTCGCATCAGTTTACATTTCCATCAAATTTTACAGTTAACTTCTTGGCAGGTCTTAGTCATTAAGTGTCTAGCATGGTATGTAATTCATAGTGTTAGTTTTTTATTGAATCATTTAAGCAAAAATCACTATCAAGGAGAACCAAAATATCCCCTGGGGAATATTTAATGAGCAGTCACTTGAAAATAAATTGAAAATCAAAAATGTGAGTTTTTCTCACATGCTGCAATTTGGTTTGTGGTTGAGTAGAAGGCTAAACTAAATAAGATTTGCATTTCATGAGGAATTGATGACCCCAAGTATTTAAATGGCCAACTTCTGTGCAGTCAGTTCTAGGTCAGTCATGTGGTCAATGCAATTTAAGAGTTTAAGGGCCAAAACAAGATGCATTAGAAGTGTTCCTCATATCTATAGAGTGACCTTACCAGAGCTTATTAACAATTTAAGATACAGGATTCTCCCAGCTTTGTAAAATTTCACTATAAATAGAAGCTTCATCAGTTAAAATACTTTTTTTCCCTAAAAAACTACTCTGGCATTTTTTTCCTGGTCCATAGCACCATAAAACAACAGTAATCTTTCCCAATTAGCCTTTAAATGTAGTTGTCTGAATAGTATCAGACCTGAGATATGCCAAAGTTTTCATAACATATGTTGCAATTCCATTAAATAAATTCTTAGAACCCATTTCAGATAAAAAGTCTCTTTTGATCTAGCATATACAATGTATTAGGTATCCAAAATTTTCACCCTTTCCTTGTGAAAATAATTATCCTGCCCTTGTCTTTGAATGTCTCTGACTAGCAATTTTCTTCAAACCTAGTATTTGCCAGACACTTTCCTCCTGCATATGAATGGAGCAGAAGTGCATTTGTCCTTAGCTCTGGATCTTGAGAATGACTCAGAAATCAGGAATTCTAAATATTTAGAGAAAAGAAAATGCCAATTGACGCATTCACATGTTTTATTTGCCTCTCACTCTTTTAAGGCCATCTCTCTCCCTCTTGCCACAGTAATATGGCTTAGTAATTAAAGTGTTTAATTATGTTAGCCCTTGCTTTAGAAACTTTCTTGGGTTCCCTTTTACCTTCAGAGTAAAAAAAAAAAACAAAATAAAACAAAAACAAAAACTTATTGTACTAGTTTTTTACATTATTCTGAATCTACTTCACTGGCCCTGTATTCCCCACCTGCCCCAGGTTCACCTGTGTTTCACCTTTAGTAAACTCCATGTTGTTCTTAAAAAAAACATACTATGAAACTGTAAAAAAGAAGGATCTCTTACCCTTTGAGAAAGCATGGGGGGACCTGAAGAGTATTGTGCTAAGTGAAACAAGCCAGTCAGAGAAAGATAAGTATCACATGATCACACTTATATGTGTAATCTAATAAACAAAATAAACAAAATAAACAGACTGAACAAAATAGATCCACAGTCATGGAGTATGCAACAAACTGAGAAATCTTAGAGGGAAGAGGCAGGGATGGAAAGAGATTAACCCAAGAATTTATGCATAACGTTTGTATACAGACAATACTTTAGTGAAGGCCTGGAGGCAGAAGGGGCAGGAAACAGAGCAGGATCAGGAGAGAAGTGGAAAGAGTTGGTGAGGGGAAAATTAAAAAAAAAAAAACACAGCTAAACCTCAGTCTTGAACATTTGTTCATACTTACATTTCTGTTTGTGAAACACTTACTCTGTCTTAGGCAAACTCATATTCATCCCCAAGAAGCAGTTCAAATCTTATCCTCTCAGGGAAACTTTTTCCACAATCTCCTTCTTGCTCTTTTATCACTTTTTATATCCTTCTATTATAGTACTTCTTTGTCAATGTTATTTTAGCCCTGGCTAGTATGGCTCAGTTAGTTGAGCATTGTCCTGTGTACTGCAAGGTCACTGATTTGATTCCCAGTTAGGGAACATGCCCAGGATGAAGATTCGTTCCTCCATCTGGGGTTGTGTGGGAGGCAACTGATCAATGTTTCCTCTCCTTTATTTTCTCTCTAAGATCAATGAAAACATATTTTTGATAAAAATATGTTATTTATTGATTATTATATTTATGTCTCTTCTTAATCTTTTTGTGCCTTCTCCAGAGCATTTCGTATTACCAAGCATATTTTGGTGATCTATAAATATACCTTGATTGAATAAAAATAAATGAATGTTTTATGAATTTGTTAACAAATTACTTCTGAGAAGAGGTTGGGTCATGATATAGTGTTTAATAAGAACTCTAATAGTAAGGAAATCTATGACGTTTTTAATTGAACAAGCAAATATTTTTTTCCTTATGCTTTGAGGAGGCAGAATGCCGTTCAGTATCTATGAAAATAACATCATCTGTCTTAATGAGAACATTTGCAGATTTTTTCTCCACAATTAAGTTGAAAAACCCTCTGATACATGAGGCAGAGTAGTGACAAAGTGATCGAAGTCTTAGGAAATGCCAGCAATTAAAAATTACAAGAATACCAAACACTATGTTACATTGATTTTCTTGAATATTGAACACAATTCTTAGAATCAACTAGTATGATGCTTTAAAAAAAAAAAACCAATGACAAAGAAGCCACTCAGGCCCTGATTTCAAGGCAGAGCTAAGCCTGATTTTCTTGCAGGGCCCACTGAGTGGATACATGGAACCAAGGACTTTTCTCTGAGTTGTTTGCTGGTCCCAGGAGAACAGGAGGCAGGACTGGCCTGAGCTGCCATTCCTCCCTGCCATTATGGCCAAGCAGAGGCCAGGGCACGCAGAACCTGAAAAATCAAACCATTTGGTTGTTTGCATTTCCTCACAGGTTGATAAGCAACATTCACTGTAAATTTGGCACCACAACAGCTGAGCAAAATAAGGTGGCCCAAATAAAACAAAGTATTTGTATTTGGAGTAACTGACTTGTCTCCCATCCAATGATGAAAATATCAGGACAGCTCTTTTCTCTAAATTTCCATTTTATCATTCTCACTTGCAACTAGGGACCTTATATACTTTTACTGAAATTGATATCAATCCACATGAACTTCTTTATCAAATCTTCCCTTCTGGGAGGAAGAGGTGAGATAGCATACCACCATTTCTCTACTTGTCATTAATCCTTTATTAAATTTTGCAGACCTAAAATAAAAGGTTTTAAACTTTTTTTTATATTTTTACTAGTGGCTCAGCAGACAAAATTCATGCATGAAGGGGTGGGGGCATCCCTCTCACAATCTGGGACATCTGGCTCCTAACAGCTCACCTGCCTGCCTGCCTGCCTGATTGCCCCTAACTGCCCTCCCCTGAGAGCATGATCTTGCCCTTCCCTGCTGGCCTGATAACCTCTAACTGTCTCTGTGTTGGCCCCCACCACAATGGTTTTGTCTGGAATGAAGTCGGATATCCAGAAGATAGTAGGTTGATCAGATCTAATTAGCATATTACCCTTTTAGTAGTATAGATAGATTATATAAGATAGGATTGCTTAAGTGTGTGGGAAAGCCTTTTTCATCAAGAGGAGATACTCTTGGCAGACAAAAATACATAATCCCTATATCTGGACTGGTAGTCAGCCATATGCACTATACTGCCAAACTGGTCATTAAAAAATTGAACCACTTTCTGACACCTCATACCAAGCAGCTGTTGCCCTTAAACCCCTCCTCAGCCTTCACCTTAGGTTCTGCCTTCACAACTGACTCAGATTTGGTTCTGATTGGTTGGTTTCTATCTCTAGAATAATGGCATACTGAATTATATTACCTCTTATGACACCAATACTGCACTGTCTTGATTACTGAACCTTTATAATAAGTCCAGAAATCTGCTACTATTATTCCTCCAACTCTTTTGTTCATTTTCAAAATTTCCCTAATTATTCTAAGTTATTTGCACTTCCATATGAAGTTTAAATTCAGCTTGTCAATTTTTACAAAAAAAAAAAATGCTTGCTAGGATTTAAATGAGGACTTCCTTGAATGTACAGGTCAATTTGGAAAGTCTTGACATCATAACAATAATGAGTCCTCCAATATAGTCATAACAATATTGGATTTTGGAAAAGAGAGATGATAAGCCCAAGTGCTTTTATCTAATCCCTTTATTGGAAGCTTTGTTTATGATCTCTAATTTTTTTCTCTCAATCAATCTTCTCTTTCTAACTTCACATATAGAAAGTTTTAGCTGTTGCTAAAATAAACAATACCCAATTCACTGAGTTCTGTTATCTTTCCTAACTGTTCTGTGTTTTCTTTAACAACCAGATGAAAGAAGCCAAATTGCTGTTAATATGCTGTTAATATGTTTTGCCTACAACTTTATAGCACTGTTCACTAGTGTTTTATCCTGATCAAAAAATAATGTTATTTTCTATAGTGCTCTTTTTGACCTTTCACCACTACCTTTATCCTCTGCAAACCTCACTTTCTCCATTGATTATTCTTTACACCAGCTGCAGGATCTAGTATCATATTTCCAATAATGTATTATAGAAAACACTAGCCTGTTGGAATAGTAATTAGTAAAAAAGAAAGATTACCAAGATAAAGATTCTTCACTGCAGAGCCTTTGAAATGCTAATGTGCATCATGAATCATAGGGAAAATGTTACAACATATGGCATTTACCAAACATGCAAATCTGGTGTTATAAACCCTGAGCGATTAATAAGGCATTAAAAGTTGTCACGTCTACCAGGGAGATCTGAATAATTTAGGTATCTTACCATTCCTCAGTTTCCTTATCTTTCATTCTGGTACATTTTTTTTTCCAGTCTGATCTTTAAAATTATACATTTTATTATTCAATAAAATAGTTTATGATTTTTTTATTTTTACTAAACTATTCATCAACTGTTATATTATAACAGTAATAATATAAAATTTCAGTACAATATTCCTTGATAGGATGCAAATCCTAGTAAATGGAATTACTTTTAGTTTAAAAAATAATTTTGAGGGAGAGAATGGGTTCAAATGGCATTAAGAAAGCCAATTCATCTTGGAGAGGGAACAAAAGTGTGACTTACAGAAATACTCCAACTTTCCATTCTGTGGTCAGAAGGAAAAACTGGCTCTCAAGGTACCAATTATGGGTTATAGATGGTATGTTCAAGATAATGCTGCATCAGGATGCAGAACACTGTGGTCAGACTGGGAGCTGGACATGCATGTAAAAATGTTTCAACCCTTGGACTAAATCAAGCCTTCTCACACCTGAAAAAGAATGACTTCAAACTCTTGTGGAAGCTTTTATTTCCAGTGGGTGTGACAGAGCTGCATAATCAATAATAACTTGTAATGAGCTAAGGAGCTATTTTGATTTCTTTGGTCAATACAATCTGACATTTTTATGGAACTCTGCCAAAAATGATTCTCCTTGATGCCCAAGGGGAAATTACTAAGGTCCATTCACATTTATGAAGCCAAGAGCTTAGATTCTACTTACTATTTGGAATTTAAGAACCAAGGGGGAAAAGAAAATGAATATCCATTAATTTAAAATTATAATTTTTATGTGAAGGGAAAAAAAGCATTTATGCTTGATAAATAAAGAGGAATAAGGGTTTATGTTTTTTTAATCTATTTTACATTTGATTTATTTAACAAATCTTCCATACTGATTTTTAACTTAGTTTTTTCAACTCACATGTTGCTTTTTTTATTTACTTGCAAAATAAATATACTTTCAATTTAGTTTTAATATGGAAGATGCCAGTATTTAATCAATATTTAATGAATATTAAAAACATATTTATCTACAAACCAAAATATGAGTTACTATAAGAAAGGAAATATAGCTTTTTTCTTTTAATCATTTAAAAATATTAGTTATATCGCATGCTGTGTGTTTTACAGCAATGGAATTTTTTTCTACTATATTTTTCATATTTAAAAAAAATGATGAATGGCCTAAAATTAAGCTTTTCCAGGTGATATGGTATAGAATCTCACAACAAGAAATATGTTGAATCATTTTAGGAAAACATCTTTCTTTTCAAAATCCATATTATTGTGGTTTTGATATGAGAGAAGTACTGAAGGCCCTGGGACAATGATTTTCATAAGAAAGATGCTTATGCACCCAGGTTATCTACTGTATGCTGTAAGTCACACAATTTATGGCAAAGAAATTAACATCTTAGAGCATATGACAGTTAATTTTATGTGTCAACTTGAAAATCCTTATAGTGTGTAGTGTTAAATTAAACATTAATCTTGGTGTATGTATAGACTTAGATCAAAGTAAGTCACCTTATGAAAATCATGTATAGAATTCAAAATGCTTTGTTAATTCTGATTGGAGAAAAATACTAGACATTTAAAAATAATGAAAGGCTAATGTGAAAATTGAATGAACAGTGAAACGACTTGTCACTATGATGTGCACTGACCACCAGGGGACAGACGCTTACTGCAGAAGCTGTCTCCTGGTGAATAGTGCACACCCACTGCCACTCAGCCAGAAGCCGGGCTCATGGCTGTTGAGCACAATGGTAGTCCGAGGGCTCCCGAACTGCAAAAGGGCACAGGCCGGGCTGTGGGACCCCCCCACAACTAGGCACAAATTTCATGCACTGGGCCTCTAGTTGTAAAATAAAATATGATGAGTGACAAGTGATTAACATTTTAACATTTTAAATAATATAATATGATTTACCTCAAATCCAGAATTTGGGCAAAGGTTACTTAGGCATGTATAAAAAATCCTCACCCTCTTCTAAAGTAACTGAATGTAGGCCACTCCTGTGACTATTTATTTTTGCATGATATACAATGAAAACACTATAATTAATAATGGGTAAAGCCAGCTGTGCTTTGAGTTTATCAAATTTCTTAATGTTGTTTTTGACTATTTGGAGTCTGTGAAGACTAAACCCTACTTTTCTAAGAATTTTCCCTCAATTCCTGAATCAATGTTTATTTTAAAAGAAGTATAATCCATATGGTTTTGATTCCTCCACACTTAACTTATCCAAATGCAGTTTTGCAAGAACCATTTGAAGTCAAAAGCTTTTTGAAATTTTTATGAGCTTTTTAGTCTTTTTTTTTTCCTCTCAGAAAAGGAAGCAACACTTGCCAAGTGTAAACAAAGCTTATCACCAAACAGTTTTTTATTCTAAAATAATGAAACTGGATCTAGTGCTGAATTTGACAAAATAGTTCATTTATCTCTAGTAAAATTGTCTGAGCTCATACAGAGACCGCCTTCTCTAAGGGACAGCCAGGCGACGCCAGCATTGTACTATCCAGACTTTCATGTCCTGCACAGTGCAGCAGCTAAATACTTTCAAAGCCATGGTTCACTTCTGTCTTTATTTCATCACAGAAGCCATCCAAGTACAATACTAAATGTCATGACAACCCTGAAAAGATAGGCATGGAAATAGAGGAACAATTTGCATCAATGAATGAGCATCTCCCAATAATGTCAAACTTGAGAAGGAGATCAGAGGGGAAAAATCCTCTATGGAAGCTTTTAGAATTGCACACAAAAGAGCGACACACTAAAAAATGCCTGCCAACTGTTTTTGTAAATAAAGTTTTATTATCATACACCCACACTCGCTTATATACATACCAGAGGCCCAGTACATGAGATTGTGCACTAGAGGAGAGGAGGGGAAAGTGGGGCGGGTGGTGGGGGAGGTCCCTCAGCCCTGCCTGTGTCCTCTTGCAGTCCGGGACCCATTGGAGGATGTTTGGCTTAAACTGACAGTCAGACATCCCTTTTGAAATCCCAGACACTGCATGCACCAGTGACCATACTTTTCATACAGGTGAAAGGCATCTTGCTGTTGTATGAGCAGCTACATTTTTTGCCCTAATTATAAAAAGTAGTACATAACACGATCCTTCTGAGGCAGTAGTGTCATTTTCCCCATCTTATGATGGAAAAACTAAAGCAGAGAGAAGTTAAGTAATTGGCTTTGTCACACAGTTATGTGTCAGAATCAGGGCTGACCACAAAATGTGCAAGCCAGAGTCCATGCATGTCATCACTACATCACCCTGTTTTTTCAGTGCTAGAGTAGCCTTGTCAGGTCTAATTTTTAATTCTAAAAGACTGTTCCCAGTATATAGGATAAAGTGCTTAGGCCTGGCTGGCGATTAGGGCCACCTGTGAGGAGACTGGCAGGCAGGGCGATCAGTGAGCCCCTGCTGGCACCCACCTTGGCTGGTGATCTTGTGCCATCCACCGGCCGGCTCCCAACCACTGTTGATATCCTCCCTCAGAGGGGGCAGATGCTCCCTGGTGGTCAGTGCATATAATACCAACCGGTCATTCCACTGGTCTATCTGCCATTTGGTCTATTTGCATGTTATATATTGCATTATATAGAATGACCTATGGTGGCTTTTGTATTATTATGGTAAAACTAAGTAGTAGTAACAGAAACCACATGGAGGACAAAGCCCTGAGTACTTACTACCTGAACTTTTACAAAAAACTTTTGCTCTACATTATATGTGACTAAAACCGCTTAGCTTCTCAGTTTTGGAAATACAAAACTTCTCAGAATGTCATAGAAGATATTAACCAAAAAAGATATTACTAGAAAACTAACAAACACATATTATAAATATCTTTGTTTTTGCAACCTACCTCCCCTCTGACAGCTGTTAGTCAATAATCTATCTATGAGTCTGTTTCTATTTTGTTGGTTAGTTGATTTTGCTCATTAGATTCCACATATGAGTGAAATCATATGGTACTTGTCTTTCTCTGACTGGCTTATTTCACTTAGCATAATGCTCTTCAGGTCCCTCTATGCTATAGCAAAGGGTAAGATTTACTCCTTTTTATGGCTGAGTAGTATTCCAAAAAGGTGAAGAGATTAAGAAAAGCAAACAGAAATGGTCAACAGTATGATGGGGGGATGGATGGATGGATAAATGGTGATAGAATGAGACTTGAATTTGGGTGTTGAACACACAATACAATATATAATTATGTATGATAGAATTGTACATCTGAAACCTATATAATTGTATTAACCAATAATACCCCAGTAAGTTCAATAAGAAGTTAAGTTAAATTTTAAAAATAAGTTACTTTTCACATAATAGTAATGAATGAACTTAGCTAACTTCTAACTTCTCACAGGAATCTGAAAAATGTATGCCATTCTCCCAGCACTACATTAGTTATCTTTTTGGTGAAATTATTACTTTTGTCCTTGTAATATTTAACATAACAGGGGAAAAATCTGATCGTATAAATTTTACTTTGTGCTAGCAGCTATGCTGGGCTTTTTTCCTGCATTATTATATTAAACCTCATAAAAGTATTTTTCTAAGTTATTTAAATTCTAGAGATCCCAGTTTCTTCTTTTGTTAAATGTGAATAAAAATATTATCTACCTCATAGGGCTATTTTGAGGATTAAAGAAATTAATATATATATATGATATTTAGAAGGTCTGTACCATATGTTAAACTCCAAAAGGACCAGTCCAAAGTCAGAGTCAATGAAACTGAATTTATTAAAAATAGTGCAAGAATCGATCAAACCATCAAACCTCAGAGGGAAGATAGGGGATGGTGGTGGTAAGGGGGAGAGACAAACCAAAGAACTTGTATGCATGCAAATAAGCCTAATCAATGGAAAAAACACCAGCGGGGTGAGGACATGAGTGGGGGAGTAAGAGAAGGGGGCAATGGAGTGATAAGGACACATATGAAACATCGTAATCAAGAAAGAAGAAAAAAAAGGAAAAAATAAAAAGTGCAAGAAAGGGGAATATCATTCTATGATCTCAAAAGGGTAAGTTAGGAGAAAAAAAGAGAGAATATCATTCTAGATTCTCAAAAGACAAAGTCAGGAAAAAAAACATACATATTGCATATATAAAAATGTATATAATATCATATATATGTATGTATACCTATGTGCATGTATATGTGTGTATATGTACTCATATATGTGTTTGTGTATATATATAGTATTAGAATCTGGACTTATAATAGATTTGGGAGGAGTTTTGTAAAGCAAGTGACTGATTGGAATTGAGCAGATTATGGCCTGAGAGTTATGAATTGTTGGGCACAGTGAGGCAAAAGGGTTTGGTGCAAGTACTGATGCAAAAGCAGTTAATTTTGTTAAATGGATTGTTTTAGTTGGTGTATCTTCTAAGAGCAATTACTTCCTGGCCCATTTAGCTGTTATTTTTGCCTGGCCCTAGTAATAGTTAGTCCCAAATCAGAAAAGTATAATTTTGGTTTTCACATCAGAGATAGTAAGTCATAAGTATGTATTGGTAATTTTCTTTTTATAATCATTATTTTACAATTTGGGCATCTGATACTTACAAAAGATAGATGCCTTGTCCAAGGTTATGCAGTCCAGATATCATTATTGCCTATATTTTGTTCATATCCAAATGTATTGTCTAATGTAGGATTAACAAGGCTTGAACTTTAAGCATCTGCTTAGTCAAATAAGCCTTCTTCAGACAAATGAAAAAAAGTTTCAAACAGGAGAGTTTTTCTTTTCTTAATTTTAATGTGTTTTTAATATTTTTTATATTAGTACAGTTGGAATCAGTAGAGTTTTATGGAGCTGAAGGTACTATGTGAATGGTATGGAGAGCAGTGGGGGGTTGCTGGGAGTACTATGACTAATACCATCAACTACCCTTCCAAAAGCACAGAAATATGTCTAACAAATATAGCTAAGTTTATCAGGCCCACTGTAATAAGGGTGAACATCACTTATTTAGTCTTGGTCTTGCCTCTGAATGGAAGGTCAGAGTGGGATATCTGACCCACAATCTGGTCAAAATTGGTTTAAGGTAGATCTTTCAGGATGATAAACGAATTGGGAATGGAAATTTGTGGCAGAAATCTGGTGGACCTGGTCAGGCAAAGGTCTTGAAGCAGACCCACTAAGTAAAACATTGGTTAATAGATGAGCTGTTGGCCAGGTGAGCAATCTATTGTCCTGACAGGTTAGCTGTTTGTCTAGAAGAGCAAACTGCCCAAATTGCTTTGTGCAGATTTTCTGAAGCCAAAAGGAAAATTATTTATTGGTTATAGTCTTATCTTCCAGAGTGAGAATTTTCCTGGAACAAACACCTAGGTTATGCTGACACAAGTGAGCTCAGTTCTCAGTCCTAATAATTAAGTTATGTGGATATAAGTTGGTTCAATTCTCAAATCAAACAGTGATGGATTATACTGGTGTTAATTCTCATTCTAGAGGTTATTTCTTTAAAAAAAAACACATCTTTTAGTATGTTAATCCTCTAATCTGATGAATTTTCTGCAGATAAGAAAACCCCAAAAGTTACTAAAATATATAATTTACTCAGGCCAGCAAATTAAATTAGCACTGATTAACTTTATCGGCAACATTTGTACAGAATTCCTAATTTGTGGCAACTTTGTTAATACCTATATCATAGACAGTGCAAGTGTTTATTTATTCACCTATTTACTAGAACTATTTTGGAACAATTACTAGGTGTACTGGCTTATAATTTGGATTTTTTTCAATAGATGGAGTTACACATATGTTGATATATATGCGATTTGATATGTATGCTATTTTGTTGTATTGACAGCAAACATCAAAACTTCCTATGTCAAATTTTCTGAAGGTGTTAACACCATAGATATTTTTACACTTAAAAACGTCAAATTTTGTGCTGAAAAGAGAGCATTTGTGGGAAGTCTTAACTCATTGCTTTACTTTGAAGAAAAATGATGCTGAATATTTCAAGAAGCTTATAATGAACATGTTCCCTCTCAAGATACTTGTGAATGCTGGTTTAAATGCTTTAAAAGTGATGATTTCTATTTGAAAGATAAATAACATTCAGGTCAACTAAAAATGTTTGAAGATCAACAATTATAAGCGTTATTGGATGAAGGTGCATGTCAAATTAAAAAACAACTTGCAAAAAATTAGACATTGCTCAACAAACAATTTCCAATCTTTTACAAGCAATGAGAAAGATTTTAAAGGAAGGAAAATGGGTGCCACATCAAATGAATGAAAGACAAATGGAAAACCAAAAAGTCATCAGTAAAATGTTGCTTCAATGACACACAAAAAAAAGTCTTTTTTGCATTGAATTGTGACTGGTGATGAAAAGTGGGTTTATTTTTAGAATCCTGAACTCACAAAATCATGTTTTCATCCAAGTCAACCATCAACATTGATTGCAAGGCCAAATCACTTCGTTTGGCAGGATCAGGAAGGTGTGGTGTATTATAAGTTTCTAAAACCAGATGAAACCATTAATATTGATCACTACCAACAACAAATAATCAATTTGAACTATGCTTTTATCATGAAATGACCAAAATGTTCCAGAAGACACGGTAAAGTAATTTTGCTTCATGATGACACTCCATCATACACTTCAAAATGAGTTAAAGACACATTAAAAGATAAGAGATCAATCAAAGGACTTGTATCTATGCATATAAGCATAACCAATGAACATATACACTGGGGGGTTGGGGTATGCCTGAGAGGGAAGAAAGGGGGGCAATGGGGAGATATGTATACATGTAGCACAATAAAAAAAATCTTAGTATTTGGAAACCAAAAAAAAAAAAAAAAAAAAAAGATCTTGCCTGGGAAGTATTAACCCATTGGCTGTATTCAGCAGACCTTGCTCCTTCAGATTACCACTTGTTCTGATCAATGGCACATGCACTTTCTGAGCAGCACTTAAAAACATGTGGAAAAGTGGGTTTCTGAATGGTTTGCCTAAAAACAAGAAAAGTTCTATTGGGACAGTATCCACAAATTACTTGAAAGATGGGGGAATGTGTAGCTAACATGGACATTGCTCTGAATACAACACTTGTAATGTTTCTCTTGAAATTATCGTGTGTCTTTTTACTTTTTTAATTACAAAATCCGCATTATTAAGCCATACACCTAGTATTTCCTGGCCCATTTAGCTATTATGTGTGTCCTCTGAGGCAGAGTATCTTAACTTCAGCACTAACAGCATTTGGGACTGGATAAAACTTTGTAGTAGATTACTCCCGTGTCTTGTAGAATGTTAGCATCACTGGACACCGCCCACTAGATATTAGCATTCTCCTCCTCAATTGTGATGGTAAATGGCACCATTCTATTTCTATAGCTTGGATTTAAGATCTCATATATTCTTCCCATTTTGGATACAGCAGTATAGAGACATCTGGGCTAAATAACTTTCCAAAACAAAGCTAATGTCTCCTAGTCTTTTTCAGTTTAGATGTATTTATGTCCATTAATTTTTTTTTTCAATTTTCTGCCTCTTAATGGTAAAATTAATAGGAGGTAATTCTGGTTGTTTTTTTTTTCATAGTGCAGTTTAGTTACTTCTTAGGGTTTTGCTTTTAATTACTAAAGAAAGAATTAAAAAAAAAACACATCTTAATTATATAAATGTACCTGAGCAAGCAAATAATCAAAGCCTTGAGACTAAGAGCCATGAGGCTCCACTGACCTACATGGCAAGAAAAAATAATGTAAGCATTTTAGGCAGAGCTAAATAAATATAATGAGGGAGCAAGGTAAGAAGAGAGAAAGAAAGGGAGAAAAATAAGTAAAATTTTAAAATTATTGAAAAAGATACTCTTAAAAAAGATGTGCTGTAATACCATCAACAAAACATTTTAAATGAAAGCAAAAAATCCTGTGAGAAGGGGATATTTCAAATTTAAAAGGAATACAGAGTTTAAATAAGTTGACAGTTGTTTTATGGAAAATAATACAATAATTAATAAATAATAATACAAGAATAAACTCTGTGTTTTGCATACTCACAACTATAAGCCTACTTTTTGCCCCAACCTGTGTATCCAAGTGCATAAAATATGTACGACAAATACATTTTGCTAAGATGCCACATGATGAAAAAAAGAAGCAACTAGGAAATAATCAATGATAAGATTAAACAGAAGTCTAATAAAAAGATATTGTGAAAGAAGGTAAAGCACAGACTTATGGCAATTGTAAGCAAAAATTAGAGATTATATCTCTCAAATAAGATTATTTTATTAATTTCATCTTCCTTCTTAAACAAGCAAGGTCTGCAGGTAAAACTTACAATTAAATATGCATTTCCTTTCCATTGCAGAATGTATAAAAAGAAATATAAATTCAAATGAAAATTAATAGCTCTTTCTTGCAGGGAAATAATGTTAACAAGGAAGCTAAATGCTAACAGCAATCATGGGCACCTGACAGACATTACCAATTATATATTATAATTCATGTTAATTATAAATCAGTCTGTCTGTTTTTCCAACTTTACATGCATACATAGCACTTTATATTAAGTAGAAAGAAAGCAAAACCAGCAATTAGAAGTGGAAGCAGATCTTACCAACCTGGTAGTACACCTTCTGGCAAGTTCTTTCTTGAAAGGAAATCTGACCTAAGCACCTTCTTAGCCATCAAAAACCATACCTTGTGCCCACTATCCTGTGGTTAGGGAGCAACTACTCAATGGTGCCCATGGGCCTCTTTTCCTGAGGGAAAAGGTAGAAGAAAGTTAATAGGATAAACTACAATCCCCCTTGCTGCAATTGATTATAGGGTAGAAAGTGTTACTCATCCAGTCTCTCCTCCACTGTCCGTTCTATATTTTTCTCATCCTCAGTTATCATTTAAGGGGTTCTAGCAGCTTACTTAGTTGGTTTGACTTGAGCCTTTATTTCTGATGGATCTGAGCCCTTGTCAACCATTCCTTTCTTAACAGGAATAGTTGCTCATGTTCATTCATAATTCTAGGATGGGGAGTATGAGAAGGGTCTCAAGTTCCATATGTATTCCTCCCCATCCCATTGGATAAAAGAAGCCCTACTCCCTTCTATCAGTGAGGGTCAATTACTCCAGCATGGCAGTGATTCTTTTTTTTTTTTTGTCACAATGAGGCCTAAATTTCATTAGCACAACAGTTCCCTCCTAAATGTATATCCTCTAAGGCAGGGTTTCTTAATTTCTACACTATTGGCATTTGGGACTGAATACAACTTTATAGTAGATAAGTCCTGTGTCTTGCAGAATGTTAGCATCACTGGGCTGTGCCCATTAGATAATAGGGTTCTTCTCCTCAATTGTGATGGTAAGTGGCACCATCTTACTTCTATAGCTTGGATTTAAGATCCCATATATTCTTCCTATTTTGGATGCAGCAGTATAGAGACATCTGATTTAATGTCAATACAGCATAATAAAAAATGTTACACTATCCTTTTAGATTTTTCTCTGTGATATGTTGCTTCAATTGAATCTTTAGAAGTATGTTCTAGTTATTTTTGGGTTGTGTGTTATATGATGCAATCTATTGCTATACCTTCTTTGCTGTGAAATGGGCCTATTGGTTGGATGCTTTATTCTTTGGGTATTAATGTTTTGGGATCAGTTATTTTATAAACCTTGGGGAGTTGATCTGACTATGGGAAGCAGGCCTAAGCCATCAGTCAGTCTTCCTCCAGACTGTGAGAGAGCACAAGCCTGGCTGAGGGACTCCCTCTCCCCCATATGCATGAATCTCATGCACTGGATCTCTAATATAATACAATAGAGTTTAGAAATGGACCCACTCATATATCTTTAGTTGATTTTTTACCAAAGATCAAAAGCAATTCAGTGGAAGAGAATAGTTTTTTTTTGTTTTCTGTTTTTTAATTAATTGTGTGCAAACAAAAGAACATTTTCCATAACTTGCAACATATATGCACAATGAATTATAGGCCTAAGTGTAAAATCTAAAACTACAAAAGTTATCCTAGGCAAATATTTCTTAGATACAAGTAAAAATCATGATTAATTAAATATATATATTATATATTTTGGACTTTATCAAAATAGTAAGAAAACAAATTCTATCTAATAAAAGACTAATATGCAAATTAGACCATCACTCCAACTCACAAGATGGCTGCTCCCATGTAGTCAAAGATGGGTGCCACTAGATGGCTGGCAGGGGAGCACAGTTGGGAGCAACTAGGCCTCCTCTGACCAGGCTGGCAGGGAGGGAACTGGGAGGGACCAGGCCTGCAGGGGAGGGTAGTTGGGGCAATCAAGTCTGCAGGGGAGAGCAGTTATGGGTGACCAGGCCAACAGGGGAGGGCTATTGTGGGAGAGACCAGGCTGGCATGGGAGGGCAGTTAGAGGTTATGGGGCCAGCAGGGGAAGGACAATTAGGGGTGACCATGCTGGCAGAGGAGGGAAGTTAAGGGTGACCAGGCTAGCAGGGGAGGACAGTTAAGAGCAATCAGGCTATCAGGGGAGTGGTGAAGGGGTGACCAGGCTAGCAGGCAGAAGTGGTTAGGGGCAATCAGGCAGTCAGGCAGGTGAGCAGTTGGAGTCAGCAGTCATGGATTGTGAGAGGGATGTCCAAATGCCCATTTAGACCAGATCCTGATGGAATGGAACTAAATGGGCAGTAGGACATCTGAGGGGTCCCAAATTGGAGAGGGTGCAGGTTGGGCTAAGGGACACACACACACACACACACACACACACACACACACACACCATGCACAAATTTCATGCAACGGGCCTCTAGTTTTAATTTATAAAGGTCATAGAGGAGACTTTCCTCTGTGGAAAGAATTCTCAGAGGCCCAGGATCTTGTCTTCTCTTGGAATAATGAGAAGACAAGCCATAGACTTGGAAGAAACACTTGTGAATAACATACCTTATAAAAGCTTTGTATTCATAATAATTAAAGAACTTACAAATTTTAATTATGAGAAAACAAACAACAGAATAAAAACTAATCAAAAAGTTTGAACAGTTTTCTACAAGTAAGATATGCAACAGACAAATGAGCAGAAGAGGAAAACAATAATTATTATGATGATAAAAAAATAATACATTTATTTAGTAAGACTGGTAGGGAAATTCTTACTGGGTTAAGATCATCTAATTTAGCAATGAATTGCATCTTCTCTCTAAGTTGAAGCCAGAATTAATCAAACCATGGACTCAAGTTAATTAACATGTCTGAGCCCTTTCTGCTGCCTTCTTTAGTTATACTTTTTCATGGATTTTATGCAAAAACTGAAGTCAGAATTTATTTGGTTTAGCTAAGCATAAAGATTGATTTAATATTTGTTCTGGAAAGATGTAAATCTTCTCTGCTGCTTTTGCAGTTTGTTTATAATGTTTCTTAGTTGTAAAACTGCAAAAGCCTTTCCCATGGTAAAGGTTGAGGAGATGAGATAAAATAGAGTGTTCCTTGAATAACAAATTAGATGGGAGTCAAAAAATTATGTTGAGCTGCTAACCTTAACTGGAAATGGTCAGATTATACGTTGGAATTATTAATCATGGAAATATCATACAGCACAGGGCTCAGGGAATGGGTCAATGGCCAGAGCCAAGGAGAAACATGAGAATTGAGTTCCAGAATGAACTGAAAATCCCACCAGAAGAAGCAAAGGGGCCAACATCCAACTAAATTGAAATCTTAATTCTTTGATTATGCAGGTAATCCAACAAAGTGAAGGGCTGATTTATTCATTCATAGCCTACTCAATGCTTGCATTAGCAGATGTGAATACATCACAAACAGAACAGACATGGTCTGTGAGCTCTGAGTTTGGACCATGTAGTTAGCATTTAGAAGTACGGGAATAAGACTTCTATACCCAGGTTTTTTTCTTACTCCAGATCAGACCAAAGTTCCTAGATCTTAAATCCACAGAAGTCAGTATTAACAGTAGGCCCCATCATAAAAATTGACACTGACCCTACAATTGATCCAAAAAATGTTAAAATATCATCCAGGTCTCCAGAGATACAAGCTTTTATTCCAGTTAAAAGTTTCAAGTCTTGGCCAAAGCTATTCTGGCCAAAAACAAAGTCTCAGATCCCAGTCATCTTGGTATCCAAGTAAGAATGGACTGCTAGAATGAGCAGACTAGCCTACCCACAAACCTTCATGTGTATTTTAAATGACTTTACTCCAAAACATTTTAAAGAAAGTATGTGTGTCATAAATTTCAAATTTTTAAAGCTTTTCATATATATCTTTAGACAGGAAAACTAGGAGACAAAAAGATATTCAGGTGTTTTCATGACTTCAGGGAATTTTTTTTCATTATTTCTTTGAACTCTATACAATAATTTATTTTTTTAAATATATTTTATTGATTTTTTACAGAGAGGAATGGAGCGGGACAGAGAGTTAAAAACATCGATGAGAGAGAAACAGTGATCAGCTGCTTCCTGCATGCCCTCTACTGGGGATGTGCCCACAACCAATGGAGATGCCTTTGACCAGAATCGAACCTGGAACTTTTCAGTCCGCAGGCCGATGCTCTATCCACTGAGCCAAACCAGTTTTGGGAACTTTCTCTATACAATAATTTAGAAATGTTTTCATTTCATTTGGATGATGTTAATGTTATTTTACTTAAATTACCACATGGTCCCTTGGATTATAACATTTTTCTTTTAGCACATTTGTATTAAGTGATTACCTATAATCCATTTTTTTTAATTGTCTAAAGTTTTACCTTTGTCTTCTTTTTTCCCAATTGACCACCACCACAGCCATTCCCACCCCAGGCAATCCACCACCACTTCTAGTGTCTGTGTCCGTTGGATATTCTAATATGCAGGCATACAAGTCCTTTGATTGCTCTCTAAATCCCCCCTCCCCTACTATTTGTCTCTGGTTCCATTCTTGTTCATCAAATTATGTTGATAATTATATTCCACATATGTGTGAGATCATGTGATATTTATCTTTCTCCGATTGGCTTATTTTGCTTAGCATAATGCTCTTCAGTTCCATCCATGCTGTTACAAATGATAAAAGTCCCTTCTTTTTTATAGCAGCATAGTATTCCATTGTGTAGATGTACTACAATTTTTTAATCCACTCATCTGCTGATGGGCACTTAGTCTGTTTCCCAATCTTAGCTATTGTTAATTGTGCTGCTATGAACAAAGGGGTGCATATATCCTTTCTGATTAGTATTTCCGGTTTCTTGGGAAATAGTCCTAGAAGTGGGATTACTGGATCAACTGGGAGTTCCATTTTTAACTTTTTGAGGAAACTCCACAGTGGCTGCACCAATCTGCATTGCTACCAGCAGTGCAGGAGGATTCCTTTTTGTCCACATCCTCCCAGCACTTGTCATTTGTTGATTTGTTGATGATAGTCATTCAGGCAGATGTGAGATGGTATCTCATTATTGTTTTGATTTGCATCTCTCAGATAATTAGTGACTTTGAGCATGTTTTCATATGTCTGTGGGCCTTTTGTATGTCCTCTTTAGAAAAGTATCTATTTAGATTATTTGCCCATTTTTTGATTGAGTCGTTTATCTTCCTTTTGTTAAGTTGTATGAGTTCTCTATATATTTCCGAGATTAAACTGTTATTGGAAATATTGGCAAATATGTTCTCCCATTTGGTGGGCTTTCTTGTTGTTCTGTTGATGGTTTCTTATGCTGGGCAGAAGCTTTTTATTTTGATGTAGTTCCATTTATTTATTTTCACCTTAGTCTCTATTGCCCCAGGAGCTGTGTCTGTAAAGATTTTGCTATGACATATGTCTGTTATTTTCTGCCTATGGAGTCTTCTAGGACTTTTATGGTTTCCTGTTTTATATTTAAGCCCCTCAGGCATATTGAGTTTGTTTTTGTGTATGGTATAGGTTGGTGATCTAGTTCCATTTTTTTTGCATGTATGTGACCAAATTTCCCAGCACCATTTATTGTAATCCATTTTTAATAACTTTTAAAAGAATTTTATATTTTTTGGTAAAACATTAAAAGCAAGGATTCTCTTTTTGCCAAGTATATCTGCTTTAATAAATGTGATATTCTGGAGCTGTACGTTATACTGATGATTAATAATTTAATGAGCACTTACTATATGTAAAGTGGTGTGTCAATGTATAGATAAATTAATTTTGTTTTTAAAACAAACCCATAATGAAGGTATTATTGATATTTTAAATAGATTAGGAAGTTGAAACTCAGTTAAGTAAACTATTCAAAGCCTCATCGTCAATATATCCAATACTCAAAAGTCCTTCATCTTAAGTTCTGCAATGTATCACCTTACCACATTTAAAAATCTCTTAATCCTCAAGATGCTGACATTCCCAAAAATTTATTTTATTGATTTTTTTTAAAAAATATATTTTATTGATTGTTCACAGAGAGGAAGGGAGAGAGATAGAAAGTCAGAAACATCGATGAGAGAGAGACATCTATCAGCCGCCTACTGCACACCCCACACTGGAGATGTGCCCGCAAGTAAAGTACATGCCCCAGATTGGAATCGAACCCGGGACCTTTCAGTCCGCAGGCCAACGCTCTATCCACTGAACCAAACTGGTCTCGCCGTTCTTTTTTCTTTTTGTTTCCACTCAAGGTTTGGCCTAAGTCTTGTGTTATCTCTTTTTGGTTTGATAAAAAGTCGGACAAAGAATACCATACATAAAGGGAAGAGGTTTTAGTGAAATGTCTACTGACTCTTGATCACCTTGGGACTTTAATGGGAGACATTTACTTCACATTTCAAAGGGAGAACGAGTTTGCTATGAATAGACTTTTATTGCACAGTCAAGCTAGGAGGACCATGCAACTGCACACTTTCCCAACCAAAGCGCAATAGTCATGTTCTATTTTAGAACTAGAGACAGTTTGGGGTGGGCGAGAAAAATGAAAGAAGAGCTTATACCCACTAAGTTGTTCTATGTAAGATATCTGAAGCAAAGGTGCAAAGTTTAACTCATAAAACAAAGTGAATGAATGTATCCTCATTGGAGGGACATGATTTCTGCTTCTGGCATTTTCTATAACCAGCAATATATAATAGGCACTTACTTAATACAAAAGGTAATATAGTTCACTTTTATTTTGGAAAATTAGTGTTTTTCATTTAGGTTTTTTTCTTGTTTGATTGTTTTTTTTAGAAAGGATTGAATAAGTGGCTTCTACTGAGTATTTGAGTCGTAGGTCCAGTTAACATTTTTGATGTGTAAATTTCAGAGAATCATATAATGCCAAAAATCTAAATAAGTATATGATTATAAAAATAAATTTATTTTATGATTTGGTGCCATTGCATGTTTGGATAAGAATAACATTTTGTTAGGAGGCAAATCAGGCCCTTAAAAAACAAAGTCAGGCCGAGACCGGTTTGGCTCAGTGGCTAGAGCGTAGGCCTGCAGACTGAAAGGTCCCAGGTTCAATTCCGGCCGGGGACATGTACCTTGCTTGCGGTCACAACTCCAGTAGGGGGTGTGCAGGAGGCTGCTGATCGATGTCTCTCTCTCATTGATGTTTCTGACTTTCTATCCCTTTCCCGTCTACTCTGTAAAAAAATCAATAAAATATATATAAAAAAAAAAAACACAAAAAAAAACAAAGTCAGCATCATCTACCCATAGGTAGGTTTTTAGTGTTCACTTTATAAAATACATGCTCAAAATCACCTTGAAAACCTTTAAGAAATTCTGATTAAGTGTGTTTTAAAATGTTTTGATGTGATTTTCTCAGACCTAACTTTGAGGCAGGGTGCATAGTTAAGGCTTTAGAAAAGATAAGCTCTTAATCATATTCTGTATTTCCTGATTGTAATGCTTGCTCTAGTTACAATTGAACGAACAATATATTTCACCCAATACAAAATTATTTATCATTAGAGAGAAGCAGGAAGCCAGCTAGTAATACGGATGAGAAAACTTTTCCTAATTAGGCAAGAGACTAGCTTTCATGAAGATCAACATCCTTACATCCTGGCAAATTAATCTCTCTTAGCAGGACCAGGAAAGAGGATGATGTCTTTATCTTTCATAAAAGTTAGTATTATTTTTGTGATAAAAGGAGATGGAAGGGAGGAGTGAGAAAAGACAACCTGATTCTGCTAATAGTGAGGTTCTTAAAAATACGAAATAGTATATATCTTTTATTTCTCATAATTCAGTATCTTGCAGAAGTTAGAGGTGTGTATGTGTGTGACTTTTTTTATGCTGGCTATTAGGTTTCTTTCACTAAAAAATGAAAAAAAAAACACACATATCTTATACAAAACAATATTACAGCTATGAGTAAGAATCCTATATAATAAAAGAGAAACATGTAAATTGGCTGTACTTTCACTATGCTCATGCTCACCAGCCAATCAGGAGGAGTAACTTCATCACTTCAGAAAGCAGGGAGGAGGCAGCTCCCAGCATGAAAGCAGGCTGTTGCCTCAGAGATCCAGAAGCAGGCAAGTGAAGTCTGAAGCCAGCTCCCAGCACATCCTGCTAGGCAGTCACCATGGTGTGGAACAGGCAGGCCCCGCCAAAAGCAGAGAACTATGGGGAGCAGGCCGGTACAGGTCAAGCTGAGGGACACCTCCCCCCCACGCACAAATTTCATGCATTGGGCCTTTAGTGAAATATAATGATATAAGTTTTATTTCAAGAAAATATAAAGATAGAAGGCATTGTTTTCACATAAGGAGATAAAACTAGAAGGATATTGAAAGTAAATACGAGTAGAGGAAGACTAAAAAATAGCAAATAGTAAAAAGATTATCATAAAACAGTATTGGTGGTTTTCTTTAATATCATACTTTTTGGTGTGTATTATTTTGTGTTGTGATAAGTTTTAGCTGTTTGAATAAATCATTGCAATGACTCTTATATTACTCAGTATTCTTTAGTTAGCCATGAAGGTTTGCTGTTCAAATCTTGCAAAAAAGAAGGAAAGAAGGAAAGAAAAGAAAAAGATAGAAAGAAAGAGAGAGAGAAAGGAAGAAAGAAAGAGAAAGGCAGAAAGAAACCCTAGTAAAAGAATAAGTTTTGGGGGTAATGTAGCTCAGTGTTTGAGTGTCAAACTATGAAGCAGGAGGTCACAGTTTGATTCCCAATCAGGGCACATGCCCAGGTTATGGGCTCAATCCCCAGTGGGGGTCGTGCTGGAAGCAGGCAATCAATGATTCCCTCTCATCATTGATGTTTCTATTTCTCTCTCCCTCTCCCTTCATCTCTGAAATATGTCTCTATCTTTATATCTATATCTATCTCTATACCTATTTCAGTTAGATTCAGCCTCTATGTGCAGGTGCCATCAAGCTATGCCTCAATTTTTTCCCATCCTCATCTGAGTATATTTTTCCATTGATTTTTTAGAGACAGTGGAAGACAGAGGGAAAGCTATGCCTCAACTTTGATGCAAGGCCTCATGTTTTTGGGACACTGCTCAGCAAATGAGTATGTAGTGGTATAAGAGGGCCTTAATTTTGAAGCAGCATAGACTCCTCAAAAAGCAGCCTTTCCAATGGAGCTCCCATAAGGTAGCTAAGATTTTTCTAAGGGCTGCACTGCTGTGTGAGTCTCATTCTATCCAATCCTCTGGCCTTCCCTCTCTCCTTTCACCAGGACCAGACCTCTATCACATATGAAAGTTTTCCTTGGATGTTCCTATCACCTTTATTATTTTTGTATGTTTCACAGATATGTTTCCCCAATGCATTTCTTTCAATTTTAGCTCAATCTGGTCTTTTGTTTCCCAGAAGAACCAACTGACACAATTGATATTGGAAGTGGTCTGTGACATCAGTGACTGAGAAGGAGTTCTGCCACTGGATCTTTTGCCACATAACGCTGAGGATCTCTTTCCAAGGGGTGTGTGGTACATAGAGCATTTCTACCATGAAAATAGTGTGTTCCAAAGAGTGGCTAATTCTTCAGTTTAGATCCATAATAAGATATGTGGAGCAAGATTCAGTTGAGTCCAACTGAACTCAGCAGAGTTAAAGTCAAACCTAGTTCTCATCCTACATAATAAAGAGCTAATATGCTAATTAGACTGAATGGCAGAATGACCTTCTAGAATGATCTTCTGGGACGATCTTCTATAACAACCAATGGGTGGGGGGGATGGGGCTGCTAGGCAGCCAGGGCTGGCAGGGCTGACCCCTTGGAAGAATTTCGTGCATCAGGCCTCTAGTGTAATATAAACAAAAACTAAATGCTTATCATAAGCCATTGACATTTTAGAGATATTTCTTGGTGTACCAAGAATTAACTAATACATTAACCAAGATTTAAGTTGAGGGTATTGTATAGGTTTATTATCTTATTCTTTCTGTTATTTTCTCTTTAGTGCCAGAAGAAAAAAATTAGTAGAAAACTCAACCTACTATACATAATGTGTAATTTTAATTATAAAAATCATGAAAATGGCAATTTATATTTACATGTAACTGATTTTTAAAGTTTGAGCTAAAGAAATTCCAATACTATGCTATAATATTTCCAACCTAATATTTCCAACTCTCAACAACTTAGAATTTTACGGACAGTAATTCAAGTGATAGTTAATAAATGTGTACTTATGGAGTATACCAGAACATAGAAGATAACACAGAATTTTATAGGGCATCTATATCTCTTTCTCAGTAAGATATAATTTGATTATCATCACAACTATTCATTATCTATATATAGAATTTAAGGTGAAGCAATGTTACTCATTCTTTCAATCACTAAATAAGAAAAACAACACAACACAAAATACCATGGAGTGATCTGAGTATTTGTTCCTGTAGGGATAAGGATACTTTTAACAGATTGTTTTTTCCAATTGCATTCATTACATTAAAACAAAGCTGCTTCCCACTCTACCCTACATTATCTTAAAACCCCATGAGCCCTGTTGGAGCCAAATCTCATACGTCTAAATATTATGTAAGAACTCGTGGAATAAATGATCAAGCAAACACTTTTGCTTAATGTTCTCAATGTACTTGGACTTTACAGCTCAAAAATTCATGCCACTGCTTGAAGTTGAGCTCCCATAGGTTGCCCATGGTCACTGCTCCTGAGGAATTCTTTTTGGTCCTTATTTTTATTACCTCCTGGTTTCTCTACAGAGTCTTCTTCCTCTCATACACACATAAAGATGACCAACCTAGTCCTAGTGTTCCAGGGCTTTTCCTGGTTTTAGATCTAAAAATCTGTCCCCAGAGACCTGAGGCATGGTCAAACCAGAACCCTGGGTCACCGCAGCCAGTCTCATTCCAATCCTATCTTTACTATTACCTAATTTACTTTCAATAGTAGAATTTGAAGTGGTTCAAGAAGGAAGAGAAAAAGGAAGATAGAATAAATGAGGGCATGAAAAGAAAATAATAAGGAGGGGGAGGGCTGGCTGTTCTCAACTCTTTATTCTAATTATCTTCTCCCCTCATTACTTTTTACCTGAGCACCTACTTTGGCCCATCCCTCCTTCCCTCACCCACCTCCCTTCCCCAGTTCTTTATGGAAGAGGTGGTTGAGAACATTACCTGAGGAACCAGATTGCCTGGATTTAAATTCTGCCTCTAAAAGCTGAGTACCTTGTGCCTGTGCGCTGGCTCCTTCATCCTCATAAATTTTGAATGAAGGCAGAGCCTGTCTCTGAGTTGTTGCTAAATGAGTTAACACATGAAGAGCTGAATAAATAACGACATTATTATTGTTCTCTAACTCAGAGTCCATGACAAAGGGCAGTTAGGAGTCTTAACACTCAGTGCCAGGCTTTGAAGGGCTGGCCCAGGTGCCTCCCCAAAGTGGAGCACAGTTTCAATGAGTAACTGATTCTGGATTCTAAGTAACTTACAAAATGAACTCTTGGAAAAGAACTGCTCATAAGCCTGAAACTGCCTGTAGGTCAGATAAAATTTATATTGCATTTGTCATTTGCATGCTTTATTGCTGTTGCTGATTTTATCTGAGAGCAAAAATCTGGCATGAGCCATTTGCTCATACATTTTTAATTTATGGACTCAAGAGTTTGGAATAACATTCAAAGTCACAGATGCTTATCTGAACCAAACCCAAAATATTTTGAGATTTTCATATCACTTATAAGCATCAGAGAATTATAGCTGGAAAAGGAAAAAAAATCCCTAAAAAAAGTATAACACAAGAAACAACAACAACAAAAAAAAAAACCTCCCTGTGATTTCTTTTAATGTTTATCTTGAGAAATACTACTTCTAAACTTACAAACTATCTTACATATATAAATATATTCACTTTTTTTACCCAAAAGTAACCTAGCTTCAAAATATGAACCCAGAATAAATAATCCCTTGAGCAGTGGTCAGCAAACTCATTAGTCAACAGAGCCAAATACAGTGGTACCTGGAGATACGAGTGCTCTAACATACGAGATTTTGAGATAGGAGCCATCAAACGAGCAATTTTTGCTTTGAAATACCAGCAATATTTGAGATAGGAGTAATCACGTGGATCGCCGGCTGCACAGGACTCACCAGTTTACCGAGACTTGAGAGTGTCATAGTTTCCCACGCCTCAAGGTTACGGAATGAATTAAACTCGTATCTCGAGGTACCACTGTATCAACAGTACAATGATTGAAATTTCTTTTGAGAGCCAAATTTTTTAAACTTAAACTTCTTCTAATGCCATTTCTTCAAAATAGACTCGCCCAGGCCATGGTATTTTGTGGAAGAGCCACACTCAAGGGGCCAAAGAGCTGCAGTTTGCCAACCACCGCCTTAAAGGTATATACCTAATTATTTCAGAACACTTATGATCTACAAATATTTTACAATTTCTTCAGGGCACAATTTTTAGGTAACAGAGAAGCAAGCCCATGATACTGGGTTGGAGCATGGGTATTGGAAGGAAATGGCAGGAGCTTCTCCAGACACACTAGGAGATAATGCTGGACAATCATACTGGTAGACAAAAGGAATTGGTAGCTTAAAACCCAAAGATGGCTGCATAATGTAGACAGATACACCATGGCTTCAAGTTAGTGGAGGTCCAGGCCACAAAGCTGAACAATTTTTACCAGGAAAGGCAAGCATACTTATTCCAAAAAAGTGGAAGTTGATAAATACTCTGAAGTTTGATCTGGAGAGCCTATGGGTTTGTGTATAAGAAAATTTACAAGTTACATCTGCAATAGTATTTGAGGGTTAGAAGTCATGAACTTAACCTCCTACAGACTAACGTGCCATAGCAATTTCTCACGTTTTCCTCAGCAAATATATATTTTAGATTTGAATGCAGTTATGGCAATTTAAGGTGGCATGACCTTAGAATGAAAACATAAAAGAACAGACAAACATAAAAACCTAACTGAAGTGTTAAGAAATACATAGCTGTTTGTTCTTTATTTAAGATGAGAGTTTAGAAAGAAAAACAAAAAAACTGAACAAGAAATAAAAAATCTGACTGTGTGGCTACATTTAGCTCACACAGGTTGAGTAGGGGAGGCAGTGATTTAATTGATTCTTTACTGTTTAATTCATTTTTACTTTATTTTTTAAATAGGAAAAATGTTGATGTGTATTTTATTCTTTTTAACATTTTATATTGTATTACAAACTACAGTGACCTTAAATGACTTAGAAAACAATTTAATTTATATTTTAGAGAAAGAGGAAGAGAGAGGGATAAAGAGATAGAAACATTGATGAGGCACCAATAGGTTGCCTCCTGCAGGCACCCACTGGGGGCTGAGCCAGCAACCTGGGCACATGCCCTGACCAGGCAGAAATTGAAATAGTCATCTCCTGGTTCATGAGTTAATGCTCAATCACAGAGCCACACCAGCCAGGCTGTTTAATTCATTTTAAGAAAAGAAAAACATTCCTCAGAAAACAATTTCATGTGTAGGCAGAACTTGTGATTAATTGGTGACTGTGTTCATTCCCGCTAGATTATTTCCAATGTGGATATAGCTCTAATTTGTATTTCATACCACCCTATTGACATCAAACCCTTTTGCATCAGCAAACCACCCTGGCTTCCATTTCCTCATTCTATTTCCACTCACGCTGTTCAACAGTTTGTTTCTGCCTTAAACTCTCTTACTTCTTAGTCTGATAATTCCTACTTATTCTTTAAACTTAAGTGTAGATATCTTTCCTTGGACTGCCCTAAAGTTTCATCTATAACTCTTTCAGCTTTTTTTTTTATGAGGTTCATCTGACTGGTCAATGATGTAATTGGTTATCTGTTGTACAAGCATCCCTGAGTCCTTCTATAGACACTGCAGTGAATGGTTTAGGTCTTTACTTTCTCCAATGGACAGGGAGCCTCTCCAGAGCAATGATAGTTTCTAGGCTTCTCTGTATTTCCACATCTTAGTCTACTATCTGATGCATAGGAGGCCAGGGATAGACAGAGAGCTGGTTCCAGTTCTAGTATCAATTGAATTTACCTGGTGTGGCTGCTTCAGGACTTGTGGAGGAGGATTCTGATGTTGATCAATTAGTAATGTCTGTCAAGGGACCAGGACACTGGGAGTGGCAGCACATGCCCTTACGTTTGCTCCTCTATCACATTCATTCTGTTGCTATTTATTCAGGGAATGAATACATCAATATACCTAATAGTAACATCACTTGAAATTTATCCAGACATATTAGATAAAATATTCTTTACCACATCCCAGAACCTCTGGTCTGCAAGACACAAAACCCACTGAGTGACTCTTATGTCACTGACTCCTTTATAATTTTGAATGTAAGTATTCCTTTCTCTTAAAAGGGGAAAAGGAGGCTTGGATTCCATCCACCTATGATCAGTGTACATAAAGCAAGTGCAATCACCATGGTAACAAGTTCTCAGAGTGTCTGATTTATTCACTAATTTGACTATCAGGGTTTACAGCCTTAAGATTATATGGTTAGTCAGAAGTAGGGCTTGGTTGTCTCCCTATTTGCCCCCAAAATAGAGGGAGGATTGGGGCTGTTGACACTTATGCTGCAAGGAGAAATGTAAATCAGAACCATTTTGGGAAACCTGGGAGATGCAGTGACTATGCCCTACAGAATCATCACTCCCATTCCCTAATCGGCTGTATTAATTTGTTTCTTTTACACAGACCCAGCATTGTCATTTCAATGGGTGAGCTGTAGTTTCTTGGGCACTATTGTGAATGATGTTCAGGCTGCTTCTGAGCTTCACACAAAAGAAGGCTCTGATCTATTGGTGATGCCTGGAAGCTGACCAAATATGAAAGAAAAACAATGGCATGAGTGCCAGACATTTCTAATTTCTGCTGTCGGGAATAAAGGACAGAAAGGCACATAGTTCTCACAGACCAGGGCCTCTTCCACCAGTTATCCCATTCTCATTCTAAACTGACTATTGGATACTCCCCTATGGATTGTTGTAGTTACAAAGGTGGTGATGAATTCATTTAACTGGCTCCGGGCCAATATGATCAAGCCATGACTGAGAATCCACAGCCATTTGTACTTTGATCAGATCCTAGAATATGAATCCTTCCGTAATATTGACTCCTCCACTGTCATTGGTGCCTGGATTCCTGTTGTGAACTTCAATTTCTTAGCTAATGAGATTACTTTAACGGAGACTTCCTGCTAACTTTGTGGCCCTACGTGTATTCTCTGGATATCCAATTTATCGTTTATAGCTTCTAGTTCTTGCTGTGCTTTGTAGGATTCTAGATTCCTTGTCTATACATAATATTAAAGTTGTGGACTTTTTTGGAGAATTACATAATTTTGTAGAAGTCATTGCACTAACTGTAGAGAGTAACTCTATTAATTGTGGAATTGCTAGTTTAGTAGTCCCATTGACCTCTTTTTGCAGTGCATGGATATAGCTTTTTTTTTTTATATCCTTTGGCTTTTATCTTCCAGCTTCCTAACTATGCCAATTTCTCCCTGGTACCTGTAATTAACTAAGTCCGAGGTGCTTATGTAACAATTAATCTCCAACTCTAACTTCCAAGCAAGTGCTCATCCTAGATGATTCAGAAAAAAAGGAGGATGTGAAAATAAAATTATCCAGGAGAGCACTTCAATTGTCAATTTTGTTTTGGCATAGAAGACACAGCTTGAATGATCTTTGCCAAGTCCTTCAACTTAGTGTTTATAAACCCTTTAAAATGTTTATTAAATAGAGGTTATAACAGTAACAAATCCCAGAGAGTGATGTGAAGAACAACATAGGAATGAAAATAGTTTGCTTTGTTAACGCTAAATAATAAATACTTAATTCCATTATAGGATTATCATGAAGAGCAAATGAAGAAATGAAAAACATAACTGTTGGAAAATATAAAGTATGGATCTCATATAATTTAAATCTCAGATATGCAAGAAATGGCTTTGTATTATTTTTCTTAAATTAACCTAATTTTAACTCCAAGACTCAATTCCACCATATTGTCAAGGATTCCTCTCACCTTCCTTAAATAGTGCCACAGGCTTAAATCTTCCTGAACACAGGGAGGAGGCTGTCAAGGGTTGCTTTTGATTTTCTCAACATCTGGGAGATCTCCTTGAGGTCTAGTAGCTCCAAGGGACTTGTATAACATCCTCAGGTGGGAATTTTGGAGGTTTGGGAACCTGGATATGGTCACCTCTCCCTAAACTCTGGATTTCAGTAATGCATGTTGAGCTCTGGAGTATCCCTGCTGCTCCAGCATTCAGCTAGGGACCAGGGCTGTGGTCCCACTGCTGGGGCCCAGAGCCAGTGGGACCCTGTCCTAAATTACTGGTGTAGGTGTGGGAACTAAAGCCAGGAAAGCCTTCAGTCTTCTGCTTCTTGCCTGACCACACTCCTCTCTGAAAAAAATGAACCTGAGGCAGAAAAGTCTGTTTCTCCTGGGAAGGAAAGCATGGGGACAAAATGGAAGAGAAACAGGGAAAAATAATATTTTAAAAACATACAGTTGATGCAGCTGTTCGTAGTAAGCTTTATATTACTGAAAACCAGTTTTGGAAAGAAAGCAGCTTTGATTTATTGTGATGGATCATTAAGACAGTTAGGAAGGTGAAGAAGGTAGCCTCCCAGGGGCTTTTGACTGGAGCTTCAGAGCTGCACCAGCGGGTGGAAGAGGGATCTTGCTTTTCTTTATCCCATCTCTTTTGCTTTTACCACGCATCCAGAGCATGGCAAAAGGGCAGCCGTCAGGGCTGAGCAACTCAGCAACCGGAAATATCACGTGGATTGCTCTCACAGCCCATGTCCTCTTCCACCACAACCACCCATCGCCTTTAAACTAGCCTCTGGAAGCTCCCTCCCCGGTTGTTGGATTGTTGTAGGTACACAGTTGGTGATGCATTCCTTAATTGGCTCTGGGCCAACATGATCAAGCCAAGACTATAAAACTCACAAAAGTACTTGAAGAGAACAGAACCCACATTCTTTCCAAACATTGCATATTAGAAACTTCATATACACCATCCTTTGTTGATTTTGTTGTTTAGTCATTTAATTCCTAGGAGGATTTTTTTCCTGCCCCCGTCCCTCCCCTTTTTATTTTTCTCTGCTTTTTAGCCAAAGGAAATTATTGTCAGAAATAGTCAAAAAAAAAGAAAGAAAGAAAGAAAGAAAACAAAAAATATGGTACTTCCATTCTGGTTATTTGTTAGGTGAATATGATACTCTTCTTAGCAATTTTCCTTCCCCCACCCAACCTATGTTTTACTGCAAAAGTTTTATTACGGGCTCATAAATTCAGTCGGGACCAATAATTAGCAAATGCCACATTTTATGACAGACTCTGTCTTTCCTTAAACAGGTAACTCTTAAAATATATTTTTTATTGATTTTTTACAGAGAGGAAGAGAGAGAGACAGAAAGTCAGAAACATGGATGAGAGAGAGACATCCATCAGCCACCTCCTGCACAGTAGAGATGTGCCCGCAAGCAAGGGACATGCCCCCAACCAGAATCGAACTTGGGACCTCTCAGTCCACAAGCCAACGCTCTATTCCCTGGGCCAAACTGGTCCCGGCTTTAAACAGGTAACTCTTAAAGAAATATTGCTCCTTGATTACACCTGATCACACAATAAAAGTGTAATCCCATTGTACTGAGGTGTTTGATTTTCTTAACTCTCTTTATGCCATATCAAGGATTAATTAAGGTTTCATTCACCAATCATTTATCATAAAAATTAAACAAAAATATGTAGAGCCTGTAGTTTTCTAGGAAGAAAACATATACAAAATATACTTATCTCTATTTCTTTGCCAACAGTGTTCTGGACTTGGTAATCTATAAAGAGGTCAAAGCGTGTGCTTTTTTTGTCTTTCCTAAAAACTGGGAGCCTATGAAAAGTCACACCATCTTTGAATTACCACCGGTTCAATAAAGAGAGTTTAAAGCCAAAAAAGGTTTTATGAGCTTCTGTGTATTATGTAACATTTCCAGTGGTTACTGTAGCAACATCTTGCCCTGCACAGCATTGCAGTCCCATGAGAAATAATCTGTATTGTTATGAGATGCTTTATCCCATAGTGACTGACCATAAACCTTGTTTTAAGGGTTTCAAACACGGACTCTCTACTCCCCTTTTGTCCTACCTGAAAGGCACCTACCAAGCCCTTTCTTCTTTCATTTAAGATTAAAGAGGAAGAGACATGCCGAAGAGGTTACTGGGCTGTGCAACAGTGACCCCTAGTGGCTTAATACTCTCAATGTGTCCAAAACCTACCAAAGCCCCTCCCCCCAAACAACAACAACAACAACAAAAAACCCTCAATGCGTTTTTGCAACTGCAAGCAAGTCCCGCTTTATTTTGCTTTCAGTGAGAGATATCACAGTATTTAACAAGAACTGCCTTTACTTTGAGAACAGGAGCTGTTTTCACACCCAGAAAACAAAATCCAAAGTTTCGGGAGCTTTACTACCTAAGTCTTTGTTTTCTCCTCCTGAGATTTAAAGGAATAAGGAATCTTGGACAAGTTGCTTTCCATTCATTAACAAATAAACATAATAACAAACTCGCGCAGAAGTCAAATGTAATGTCTTTCATGTTGCTTTCCTGAGGCAGAGGAAACGCTTGGATGGGAAAGTAAAATCTCAGAAAGGAAAAAAAAAAAAAAAAGGAAAAAGAAACAAAATTCCTAGCTCGCTTGCTTTTCTGGGTTTGCAAAAGGCACCAGTAGGATTCATCCCGTGAAAGCCTGAGAGCTCCATTTGTTTTGTAGATTTCACTACCCCCTTTGTTCTGCTTCAGACCTTTCAGAGGGCTGAAATGCATTATTACCTTGTTAAATCTCAACCAAAATCATTTCTACTGCCTGGAGCTGTTTTGACGTGGATCGAGCATCTCTCACACAAAAGAATTGCTTTCGTTCCCAGAAGCTTTCATTGGCTGAGTGGCCTTTGCACCGAGCCAATCAGAAGCTAGTTGTTAGGGTTGACTGGCTATTTTTAGCTTCACTCACAAAAACACTTGGTCTAGGAGAGGGCCGACTGGAGAATGAAAGTAGCTTAGTTAAAACAAACAGCCAAATACGTTTTGCATGGTCACGGCATGTTTGGTATTTTTCCTTTAATTCCTCATACACGTTGCACTAGTGTGTGTGTGTGTGTGTGTGTGTGTGTGTGTGTGTGTGTGTGTTAAACAAGACGCTTAGAAATAGAACGGCATTCTGCAGTTTCGAATTATCCATTAGTAAAAAGGCAGACAAGTCTAGGGAATAATCAATGTACCCCTTTTAGCCAAAATAAATGTACCATAGCTTCTAGTTATTTTACAACCGCGCAAAAATGCCAGTTACCACATAGAGAATACTGGATGTGTTTTCCCCAAATAATTTTTAATAGAATTTCACCTTGAGTTAATAAAAATATTAAAAATTTGCTCATGAATTACAAAGAGGCATACAGCCATCTTTTCCCCGTTGCAATTTAAAAATATATATAATTGTACAAATGAGTATGCACATGGAGTATAGCAATTAAAATCATAAATATTCAGTGTGTTTTACTTGTGGAGATGAAGCATTCTTTTGAACATGTTCTTTCATTTAAGCCATTACTCAGTAGGCATAAGAAATATTTTTCCCAAATGCACTTGAAGTGACAAAAGCATTACAACACATAATTGGTTAATTAACCAGTATTATCAGGAAATTAAAGTTGCCAAATGGGAAAGTCATGCCCTTAACTTTGACACTCATGTATTGAACTGGGCAAAAGGATGCAGAGCCAAACTGAACTGAAATTTTATAAAATCCAATCAAATTTACTAACAGGAAGAGAGACCTCTTTCTGAAAAGAAAAGGGGAAAAAACACACAAATCTTTGTCTGATTCTTAAAATATGTTACAAGTTGTACATTTTTTTCAATATTACACAAGCTTGGACTGTGACCTCATTTATTGTTTGCTTGTTTTAAGAAAAATCCTTTTTACTTTTAGTTGCAAGCTATCAAGGTGACCTTTAGTTATATGCTAACAGAGAATCTGGATCATGGGCTTATTGAGAAAACTGAAGTCTTCAAGGAAAAAAAAAAAAGATTCAAGCTCTAAGCCCAGAATTGCAGAAGTGGTTTTCTGTGGTCTTCCGTGTGCAAGGATGGGCAAGTATATGGTGGGCACTGCCCCAGGAGTTCACAAAAATTTCTATAAGAATAAAGGGAGTACAGAGAAGTTTGGGGAGAAAACTTTCTTGCTTTAAGCAATACAAAATACAGTATTCAGAGGTAAGTGTCCCCTAGGTTTTTGAGGATGAATTTGAATGGCTGAAATAAGGTACTTGGGAAAAGTTATCTTTTCTTTCTAGCATCAATTTGGTGCACACTGAGCCATGTTTTAAGAAGACAGCTATACAATAGTCCCCAGGAGTTTAGCGAGTTTTTTGTAGACAAGCAGCTGCTAACAATTTAGTTTAATACGCAGTCTTAGTAAATTTAAGGAATCCGATAAATAGAGTTCCAGCTCGATTCTCACTTGTTTGTTAGACCATAACATGTTGAACCTCAGCAGGAATTAACTCTCCACTTTTTCTATTCAAACATGCATTTTATTTTTTTCCCTTCCTCATTCTAGATATTTTTACTCCTAACTTGCTCTTCTGAGCAACTCATTAGTTTTTTTAAAAATATATTTTATTGATCTTTTACAGAGAGGAAAGGAGAGGGATAGAGAGCCAGAAACATCGATGAGAGAGAGACATCCATAAGCCGCCTCCTGCACGTCCCCTACTGAGGATGTGCCTGCAACCAAGATACATGCCCTTGACCGGAATCGAACCTGGGAACTTTCAGTCCCCAGGATGACGCTCTATACACTGAGCCAAACCAGTTTTGGCAACAACTCATTAGTTTTATGCTTGTCCGCTTACAAGATAATTAATATTAATAATAATAATAAAATTTAGATTCATGTTTATTTCCAGTTCTTTCTATGTGCTTGTATTTAAACTCCTTAAAAAGAAAACTGAAGTAAACTAAAATAAAGAGTCCTCTATTCCTTTTGTATCTTAACCTCTCTACTTTGAGTTAGTCATAAACCTGCATGGTGTACATTTGTTTTTTGCAGGAACCGAGACACTTATGAGAAGATAAATCCTCAAGTCTGCACTCAGCTACATCTCCATGGGTGTGGCGACCCATGGAAAGGGTGCTTACTAGATGTCTAAAGAGATAAAGCTCTCTAAGGATAAAGAAATGCCTAGTGATCAGAGATACCAACATTAAGCCTGCTTACTAGTATTTCATTTTTCAATACCTACACAAAATCCTGGTAACTGTGATAGTAGCTGTATCTATTTGATAGATAATTGTTCCAATATTATTTGTGAACTAATTGAAATAACTAGATGTTACCACTTATACCTACAAATGCATAGAGCCAATAAGCCAGACAAAATTATAACAGGCCAAGTTATGTTTCTTCTTTGATGAAGTAGACATTTTCTTATAATTAAAGCAGGGATATTAATAAGTCAGGACAATTATTTGGCAAGTGAAATTTGGAAACTCAAATAGCTGATTCAAACCGGCCCCATTCAGCACACTGACCCACCTGCCTCCTCCTCCTTTGCAGGACCATTCCCTTAAGCACTATGCCCCTAGCACAATGAGGTTCTGATCAGCAACAAATAATCTTAGGAACCAAGTGTCAGACTGTTGACCACAGAGACAGAGCTTTGCTCACTAGAGATAGCATCTAGGCCTCAGCTGCCATTGTGTTTCAGCTCTAGGCCTCAAAAGCAGCAAAACCAGACTAAGCCTGCCATGCTGACATTAGGGTTAGATGCAATGACTAATGACCTCTCCAGCACCTGTCAATAAGTAGTGACCATGACTCTGAAAAGCTGATGAATGTTCTACTGAGATCCTCCTCCCCTAAACCCTCACCACCCCGCCACCAGACCTCCCCTAAAATACCTGCCTTTACAAAACAGATTTAATAAACCTAACCCAAAAGACCCAGTACATGCTAACTTCTTTTTCCCTCTCTCTCCCCAACTTCTCCCTCTCCCTCTATCCTCTCTCTAGAGCAGTGGTTCCTGTGGGTCGCGACCCTTTTGGGGGTTGAACGACCCTTGCCTAAGACCATTGGAAAATGCAGATATTTGCATTACGATGTATAACAGTAGCAAAATACAGTTCCACCACATGAGGAACTGTATACAAGGGTCGAGGCCTTAGGAAGGTTGAGAACCACTGCTCTAGAGCATGCCTCCACCTTTCCTTATCTTCTTTCCTTAGGCACATTTCCTTTGCTTTCTATCTCCTAAGCTCCAAAGGGCCCTTCTTTTGCCTCTGTAACTTATTTCCTGAGTCCATGCAGCCCAGCTGCCTCACTTTTCTGCCTCTGTGACTTTCTTTCTAAAAGTCTAAATAAACTTCTTGAGCTAAAGTTCTTGGCTCTGAATTATTTCTTTGCATAACTCAAAACCAAGGTCTAACATGGTAACAAGTTTATTGTGTCCTTTGCAAAACTGTGAAGTGGAATAAGTTTGTCATGGGTACCTCTGGTATCTCCTGTTGCTTTTCACCTCATGGATGCAGTGCTTTCAAATTTTATTTTAATTCTCACTTTGTGTAGACTCAACTCAAGCCAAGACTACCTCACTCCCCTAAACACTCCTCCCCCATCTTCTAGACTTGCAGATCTAGGAGTGAATATAGGATTGAAAATATGACAACTTTTTCTAAAATTATTCATTATCAGGTGTGTGTGTGTGTGTGTGTGTGTGTGTGTGTGTGTGTATGTTACTGTTCTACTGAACACAACTGTGTGGAAGATGTTTTAACATGCCACAGAATGCATTCATTCTGTTCCTGATTAATTTATGGCCCCATAGAAAATCCCCTGTGTAACTTACATTAGCTTTGTTGAGCCCATTGTGTACAAAGTCAGTCTGTATAAATACTCTTCTATTTGACAGTTTCACCTTAATAGGCTTATTATTTGCCTATCACATGTCCCTTGGCCTTTTAAACAATTTGTGAATAGTTTACTGTTGAGCAGACAATGTGTGCAATATTAACATGAAAACCTTCAAACATTAAGAGAAAAAGTAGTATCATATGCATAATTTAGTAGATTAGTAGCAGGTAAAGGAAAGTACCTTTGTGGAAAATTTTGAGCAGCTTGTAGGAAATAAAAATTTTTAATGATATGAGAATATCCAAGGTTGAGATACAGGCAAGTTTAGGAAAAACAGGCTGAAATGTAACTCTGTGCACTGATAGTTGTAAATTTTAGTGTATAGGCTACAGTGAAGCCTACAAATTGAAACAATTTTAAAACAATGATATAAATGAAACTTAATTAAAACCAGGTAAATGCTACAGAGAAAAGGAATATTTTATTTTAACAAAATATTCAGAAACAAATCAATGTCATTAATAATGTTTAAACCATGAAATAAAGAAAAATGAAAATGTGGCTAATCAGAGAAATGAAATAAAAATAGAACGTATAATTGGAATTTGTACTGCCTTAATTGTTCTGGCTTTTATTAAAAGATATATTGTATATTGCTAATATTTACTCTAAAATGGATTCTCAAAATGAGAAAATAATTGTATTTATATTATATTGTAAATATAAATTCAATTATGTTTTCAAACGTGAGTATTAGAGCACTGGGACCTGGACAGTGTGGCGCAGTTTGTTGAAGTGTTCTCCCATACACTGAAAGGTTGTGACTTCAAATCTTAGTCAGGGCATACACCTAGATTGTATGTTTTATCAATCCCATCAGGTGCAATTGCTGTTTCTCTCTCTCATTGATCTCTCTCTCTCTTCTTCTCTCTCTTCTCTTTCCCCTCTCTCTAAAATCAATAAGCATGTCCTTGGCTGAGGATTTTAAAAAATCTGAAAAAAAACTTATTAAAAGAAAAAGAATACTGGATAGTATAATAACAGATATCAGGATAATACAATAAAATCTCAATATCCCCTATAATTCTAATAAAAGAAAGAGTGTCTTTATGGCTTTTACACTAAGGAAAAATATTGAAAGAACATATATAAAGATGAGAAAAAAATTTAGGTAGTGCAAAATAATGCAAACAACTTTGAAGTGATGTACAAGTCAAGGAAATCTGTAAATACCAGCTAAATATTATTTTTACTGACATTTAAGATAATTATGTGAAAATTCATCATATCCTAAGGTGTAAACAATTCAGAAGTGGGTATGGCTGGCTGTAAGTAGCTATAATAATAAAAGAGTAATATGCTAATTAGACTGGACAACCAAACAATCTTCTAGACATAATTTCAGACATCCTTCAGGATGAAACCACTGCAACAGGAGCTCAAGCAGAGGCAGGTAGGGGCAATCAGGCAGGCAGGAGAGCAGTTAGGGGCAATCAAGCAGGCAAGCAGAGTGGTTAGGGGCAACCAGGTAAGCAGGAAGGTGAGCTGTTAGGAGCCAGCAGTCCTGGATTGTAGAGGGATTTTTCCATTGCTGGTTTCTGAGAGGGTGCAGGCCAGACTGAGAGGACCCTCTCACCAGGCACAAATTTTGTGCACTGGGCCTCTGGTAAATTTTATAAATACAAAAGCTTATAAAGCTCTTAGATACGATTGCTTTTTCACTTTAAAGTATGTCCAGAATAAGTGAACAGAAAGCAAGAACGTAGAGGCACCATTAAGAGTCTTATAGCTGCAGCCTAAGGGGTGTTATTTACAGCTGACCCTTCTAGTGGTAGCTCTTTCCCCTTTCATACATTTTGAAAGCCTATAATCTCTAAGTAAGAATGATTTGTTACTGACTACTGACAGACCTACAAAGGAATTCTTTTAAATACCCATTTCAAACACAAGACCACAAGACTATTGAAAAAATGATGTGAAATCACTTAACTCCTTTTTTTGTTGTTGTTTGGCTGGAACACCTCTTTGTCCTTCTGTAGAGTCATTAAAACCAGGACAAATGTAGTTTGACTTGACACATAATCACTTAGATAAGTATTGGAAATGCCCTTTGTTAACCAATCTGTTTTTCTTTTGGGTCTGAGTACTAAAGTCCATGGCAAAGTCCTGTCTTGTTCCTTCATTTACTTACTAAAATGCCAGTGCTTTGATTCCTTTTATTAAAATAATAAAACACATGATTGAATATGTTATAAGGTTCATCACACTATGGCCAGTGTTTGTGGGGTCAGAGTGCATCATCCTTCGAATGAGCATGTGTGCTGTTCATCAAATTACCTCTGAAAAGTGGCATTTGCACAGAAGTCTTGAAAACTTCACAGCTGCAGTGCCCAGATGTTGGCTGACATGTGCCACGGGGGTAGGTGTGGAAAAGGGAGTCATGATGTTCTATGGAGGACTCTTTTTAAACTTTACAGCAGTAGCAAAATACAATCCAAATTGATGATGGATGAGTGAGCTTGGAAGTTATTAAGTATTACTTTGTCACCATCGAAAGACATTGCTTTTAACACAATGGGCAACCCTATTACTTCTGGGACTAAATCTTCATTAAAATCATTCCAGGATTTTTGCAAACTGCTTTTGATGTCATCATTGGTATTAGAAAGCAATGGTACAACATGGGAAACCATAGAAGCACTTTATGACAGAAATATACAATGTGTGGGCATTCCCCATCCTAACGGCTAAGAAATGTAAGATATTTACTCATGTTGATCTCCAACCTTTCATCCTATGTTATAATTTGCAGATACACTTAGAACTAAAGAATCTAGAAGATAAATAAAATATCCCTAATGAGTACATTTTAGAGCTCCTCTCTTAGCATTTGATCTTTCTTTGTATAACTATTATTTCTCAGAAGTATCTGGAGTCAAACTATATATTCACAAATTGGGCTTCAGTTCATGAGTTATGCTGTCACCATACAGTATACTCATATCCCAAAGCTATTACAGTTCATCCAACTTGGAGAACAAAAACAGAAAGGCTGCTCAGAGAATCATCCCAACAATTAGAAGGCATTTTTTTTTTTGGGGGGGGGGCTATTTCTAGGAGGAAGAAAAAGCTAAGTACACTGAAGTAGTGATAAGGTTAAATTGACTAACTTAGGCAATAAGAAAGATCATGAGTTAAAAGCTCATGCAATGCCCTAGCCAGTTTGGCTCAGTGGATAGAACGTCAGCCTATAGACTGAAGGGTCCCAGGTTTGATTCTGGTCAAGGGCATATGCCCAGTTGTGGCCTTGATTCCCAGGAGGCAACCAATCAATGATTCTCTCTCATCATTGATGTTTCTATCTCTCTTTCCCTCTCCCTTCCTGTCTGAAATCAATAAAAATGTATTAAAAACAAACAAACAAACAAAACAAAGCAAAACGCAACCTCATGCACTGAGCTTTCCCCAGTTCGGAGGGATACACTGTGTCCCAAAGGAGATGCAGACATGAAGGTGATTCTGGACAAAGCCCTGCAGTAGCCCCTTTGTTCCTTGTTGGTTTACCCACCTGGACTGAAGGGAGATTTGGAGAACACTCAGAAGTAGATATTTCTTCCAAACTATTCCTGACTTCCCTTAGGTCATTTTAGGCATATTCCTTATATATGTTCACTCATCCAACGCTGAGATATCATGTAAAGGTGAAAAGACATAACTGGTATCCCTGAGAATGATGTATGACTGGTATACAAAATAATGTGGAGACATTTACAAAATAAAATATCCAGTGCATTGCTTTAATGAGCACATTTGGTGTGCAAGAGGAGCAATGAACAGGAATACTTAAGTCAGAGAAGACACTGTGAAGCCTTTAAATTAAGACCTAGGGGCAGGTAGGTATTTAATAGGGGATGGTTCAGTTGAGTGGGGCCGAGAGGACAATCCAGGCAGAGGGAATTGGAGATGTAAAGACACTGAGGGAAAATATTCAAGGGAAATAATTAGGTATGGCTTATAGCCATGAAAATGATATAAAATGAAACCAGATCCTGAGGTGGAGTCAGTTCATAAAGGGCCTCAAATATGAACCTATTGATAGGATAATTACAGATAGTCTAACACTTTCAAGAGAAAGGGCTATTATTAATTATCCTGGTGAAAGTGTAAACCAGGAACGTCTTGTTGAACTGACATCTGTGCTCACCCTAGCTATACAGTACTCAAAGGATAACACTGAAGAAATTTTAAGAGGAAAGTGGTGATATAAGGTGCGAAGGATAGACTGATAACACTCTGATACCAGCCTAAAGGCTGGATTAGATTTTCAGAAACTGAGAATGAGAGACAAGAAATAACATTGTGCTAGAGACATGAATCTGACTGCCCACCTTTCCCTGTACTGCTAAGAATTAACTCAATGAGTAAATCAAGGACCCATTATGAGAACCTTTCCATCCCTCACAGATGTTTAAGATCTGACATTGCTTCACTCTTTTGAGTCTATCCTATGTGATAAAAGCCTAATATGCTAAGTGTCCCGTCATCGGTTGGTTGTTCAACAAATCAAAATATAATATGCTAATGATATGCTAAGGCCGCCCAACCACTTGCTGTGATATGCACTGACCACCAGGAGCAGACAGTTGACTGGTCAACCAGTTGCGATGACGGGCACTGACTACTGGGGGCAGATGTTCCAACCAGTAGGTCAGCTACTGGGATCCAGGTGATTGGGACTGAACGAGATGGGCTGGAAACACTCTGGAGACCTCCTGTGGCTCCTCCCCAGCTGGCCAACCTTCCTCATCCCTCCCCAGCCCCAATAGTGCACAAGTGGGGTTCCTCAGCCTGACCTGCTCCCTCTCTCAATCTGGGATTCCTTGGATTTCAGCCTGATGGCAGAATAACCTGTTACTATGACACACACTTTCCAATAGGGGGCAGATGTTCAACGCAGGAACTGCCCCCAGGTGGTCAGTGAGCTCCCACAGGGGTAGTGCCGCTCAGCCAGAAGCAGGCTCATGGCTAGCGAGTGCAGCAGCAATGGCAGGAGCCTCTCCTGCCTCCACAGCAGTGCTAAGGATGTCTGACTGATGGCTTAGACCCTAAGCCATGAGTGGGACATTACCCGAGGGCTCCTGTACTGCAAGAGGGAACAGGATGGGCTGAGGGACCCTCCAGCACAGCAGTGCAAGAATTTTGTATACTAGATCTCTAGTAGAAACAAAAATCGCTGGTGAGCTAGTTAGTCAGCAGAATGGGGCTCTTTCCTTGTATTCCTTCTCCACTTTAAATGTGTGTGTGTGTGTGTGTGTGTGTGTGTGTGTGTGTGTGTGTGTGTGTTGTTGATTTTATAGAGAAAGCATGGGAAAGGAGAGGGAGAGATTCATTTATAGGCTGGCTGCCTCCTGCATACCCCCTCCTGGGGATTGAGTTTACAACCCAGACATGTGCCCTGACTGGGAATCAAATTGGCAAGCTTTTGGTGCATTGGAGGATGTTCAACCAACTGTGCCACATGAGCCAGAGCAGCCGCTACTTTTTCTATCTCAGTGTCCTAGAGCAATGGAATTTACGTAGCTGCATTTGAGTCTATGATATGCAACCATTGGGTCCCTGCATTGTGCTCCCTGCCATAAAGGGTTGATGAAATCATGAAGTGGAGGTTGGAAGGGAGGCTTGGAGGCTGCAGGGCACATTAAAGCTCCAGTAAAATCACTGTTGTAAAGCAACTGAGCCCGAAGGGAGTGCAGCTGTTTCTGCTTCTACAGCCATGTTTCAGAGTGAGACTGCCACCTCCTGAGCAAATCTGTGCCTTTTGGTTTTATTTATTTTGTCTTCTAGACTCTGTGATTTGAAGTTTTACCAGCAGAGGAGTCATGGGTTTTGGAGGCTCCTCTGTTATGTATTTGCTTCCTGGCTCCCTTCTGTTTTCATTAGATAATGACCAGTTTTCCTTACACCTCATTTTCACATTTTTAAATATTTATCTTTTTCAGCCATATATTTTACAACATTTCTCTGAGGCAAAATAACTCTAGCCAAAATCCCTATAAAACAGTTTTGTGTGTATATCAAGTAGTCTAAACAGCATTATGACTTCTGACATAGCCCTTTCTAAATGAATACTGATTCTCCTATTTATGTCTTTTAAATTATCCTTGGTATGACAAAATCTTCTTGAGCATGCTCTTATTTTAAAAAGTATTCTTTTGATGTAATGAATTTCCAGTGTTACTCATTTATATATTAAGCAACTATTTGTTGAGTAGCTAACATGCTCCTGGCACTTTGCAAAATATTTGGCACACAGTGATTTGAAAGATAAAGTCCTAACCCTTAAAGAGTATACAATTTATTGATGGTAAAACGGGAGAGGTCAATTGAAGGAGATAGGCCATATATTTACAGAAGTAGTTCTCCAAGAGTGGTCTCAGTACCAATGATATCTTTATTATCAGGGAACTTGTTAAAATGTGAAAAATTTTGAGCCCCTCTCAAATGAACTGAATCAGAAAGTCTGCATTGGGGCCCAGCAATCTTTGCTTTAACAAGCCCTACAGTTGACTGGGATACATGCTCAAGTTTGAGAACCATTGAACTATTATATATCAAGATGTAAGAGGTGGGTGATATAGGAGGACATGTAAAGGGGATAATTCATTCTTATGGGGTCAGAAAAAGCTTCTCAAAGAAGTTATTTTTTTAAGTAAAGATTTGAAGGGTTGATAGGAATTGGCCAAGCAAAAGGAAGGTGGAGTACACAGCAATTAGGTTCAAGAAGAGTGTGTACTGAATCAGGCTGGAGGTGAATGACAACACAGCTGACCCAGAATCCAGGAGTTCAGGGAGGCTGGGAGTGTGAATGATGAGGGATGGGGAACTGCATATGCATCTCTTAGCAAAGGGCAGGCAAAGTCTCCTACCACATCTGCAGACAGCAGTGTAGTGAAAACCACAGCTATCCTCAGGGGAGACAGGTAGGTTTTCCCATTGGAAAGGCCTAGCTAGTCAGATAAAGCCAGGGGAGAAAGAGGCACAGTTGGGAATGTGGAGTTAGGGATCTACCTCTGCAGATAGGCAGAGAGGCAGCAGTAAGGATAACCCAGAAAACACAAATGAGTTCAAGTTAGGGCTCCTCCTCAGGAAGATGGTGCCTTAGTTTGCTAGGGCTTCCACAGTCAAATGACACAGACTGGATGACTTAAACAACAGACATTTTTTCACAGCTATAGAGACTAGAAGTATGAGATCAAGGTGTTGTCACTGTTGGTTTCTTTAAAGCCTCCTTCTGTGACTTGCTGGTTGTCGCCTTCATGCTTTATATTCATGTTGTCTTTCCTCTGTGAATGCACAACCTACATTCCCTTTGTGAGTCCGAATGTCCTCTTCTTGCAAGAACTTCATGACAACACAAGAAGTCTCCAACACATCAGTCACTAACTGAGGTTCTTCAAAGTTCCCTAGGCTAAAAAGAGATAGGTTCCACATTTAGGCCATAATGAGCACATACATGTGCAAAAAGAAATTAGGAGCTGAAACCTGTTTGGCTTAGTGGATAGCGTGTCAGTCTGCGGACTGAAAGGTCCCAGGTTTGATTCCAGTTGGGGGCATGTATCTTGGTTGCAGGCATATTCACAGTGGGGGTGTGCAGGAGGCAGCTGATCGATGTCTCTCTCTCTAATCAATGTAACTAACTCTCTCTCCCTCTCCTTTCCTCTCTAAAAAATCAAAATTTGTATTTAAAAGTACAAATGATAACATTTTATTGATTTTTTTTACAGAGAGAAAGGGAGAGAGATAGAAAGTCAGAAACATCGATGAGAGAGAGACATCGACCAGCTGCCTCCTGCACGCCCCACAATGGAGATGTGCCCGCAAGCAATGTACATGCCCCCAGCCGGAATCAAACCTGGGACCCCTTAGTCTGCAAAGTGACACTCTATCCACTAAGCCAAACCTGTCTCGGCAACAAAATATATTTTTAAAAAATTAAAAAATAAGTTAGGATATTATGTCATAGTGCACAGATAAATATAAACTGGTTGCTATGGAGAGAAATTGGGTGGTAAAAAGTCAGAAATCAGAAAAGCTGAATTCAAATGTGGGCTTTGCTGCCTTTTTCTTGTGTGCTCTTATCTAAGAAACTCTGATAGTCACTCAGTTTTAATTTTCTCAGCAATAAAGTAATCCCACTGATATCTGCTTCACAAGAGTAAATGAGATAATATGCGATAAAATATAAAATACAACCGTTTTATAAATTAAGCTATGGGCAGCAGTGTCAAACATACTAATGGTCACCTTTTTATTGAGAGTTTAATATAAATTAGTTATTACATAATGCTTTTACATAGAAGATCCCATTTAGTTGTAATTTGTAAATAAATTAATTCAAAAGTATCTAAACTAAACGTTTAAAAAATTCACCAAAACAAGTGTTTATTAAAAATACCCATTTCTAAGACATGGATTGCCAAGATGAGTGAGTAGAGGGCCTTTCAATTTCAGCACAGTGATCAGAATTTATCTGCAGGAACATATGACTGAAAATGTAGTATATGGAAAGGAAGCAATGCTCCATTTGCATAGAATGGTTTTATCAAATAATGCAGTGACCTAGAGATTAGGTTTTGTGGAGATTAGAAAAAAGATTGTGGGCCAGAGATGAAGAGAGAATTATAGTCACTTGATGTGGTTATGGCAGCAACTAGACTTTTCAAATTTATTTATTTATGTTTTATTGCTATTAGGTTTTCTGGTCTATGATTCTACAGCGATTCTGTACCGTTTTCAAGCTCAGATAATGAGACACAGGCACAATCAAAATGAGATCCACTGCTCTAGACTCTCAATTATTGAGAGTGAGAAAAATTGAAACATGGGGGAAATGAAAAGAAGTTTAGGATGGGAGCTAATGCTCTCATTTTGAAAAATATAACACTGAACATAAATTAAGGAAAATAAGGTTGTGTTTCCCAGTCTTCAAAAGCTTACATTCATCAAGCATGCTCTTGTAGCTCACACAGATTTAAAAAGCCCCTATCTTTTTGGTATAGACATTTGAGTAGGGCCCCCCCCCCCCCACAGTGAATCAGTGCCCTGATTCTATTTACGTGCTAGGACTGCCATTCCACAGGAAAGACTTTGTGTTCTGATAAGTGACGGAAATATCATTTCATAAATCAGAAGATAACTTTAAGCCATTGCTTTGAAGTCTAACCAATGTTTTCCATCTCATTTCCTAGGGAGAGAAAACCTGCCAAAACCCTCCAAGAAGATAAACAGTTTTTGGCCAGTGGAAATCTGGAGTGTTAAGACAGTCATCTGATGAAATATTTTCTAGTAGAAAATTTATAGCCATTTGCTTAAAAAAAATGATTTCTTCTATTCCAAACATTTTCAAAGCAATTAATATATTCTATCTTCATTGCTGAAGTAAGATAAAACTGAATAAAAGCAGTAACTCATCTCAGCCTAGATAAACTTTTTGTCCCCTGATATCTTACAGCAGGTATTTGTTGGCACACTTAACTATCTAAAACCAAAGAAGGAAGAAGATTCTCCATCAGCAGAATCTGATTTCAGGTTAGCCAATTATTTTTTTCCTCTGCTACATCTCTCTTCATCAGTTTAGGCTATCTGAGCCTGGTTGAAGAGACATGCCTGCAACATTTTAGGACTGATACAAAGATCTGGTCAGTTTCCCTTTGGCCACCCTCCCTAAGATTGGATGTGTCCTTCATAAGTATTGATTAAACTCCTTGTAACCAATAAATTGAGGGTAAAGATTCTTTCATATGTTCAGCAAATACTTCTGGTTAATAGTTACATACTGTTGGCCAAATCCTGACACTGCTATAGAAATTTAATTCATCTAATGTTGTGTTTTCAAAAGACTGGACAACCAGGAAAATTCATATTTTCAGACTTGAAGAAGAGAAGGAAATTGTTTTTATCCTTCTTTCCCCTCACCCCCACACCTATCTTCCCCTCAGCGAATCCTGCTTCCTTTAGTCACTTTTACATGAAATTCCCTGGTTGGTTGATTATCTCTTCACTTTTTTCTCAGGCTAAAAACTGGACCTCGCTTCTTTTAGTGAATGTGCCCAGCATAATTAAAAGAAAAGCTTATGTAAATAATATGCTTTAAATGCTAACAATAGCCAGTAAATAATATGCTTTAAATGAGAACATTGCCTGTTGCTGTCATTTACCTTATGACTTGTTAAGAATATCAGGACTATCATTTTCTATATTTTATTACTAGTGCTTTTCCTAGTGCTTTTCTGTTGTGTATGAATTTTTCACTTGCTATATTTAACATCTTCTTGCCATTCTCATTTCTCTTTAATTACTCTCGCCAGGATTCTTCTGACATGAACTGAGAAAAAGGGTTGGGGAGATGACAGGGTGAGAAGTGAGGGTTTGGCTATCTCTTCATATGCTCTGTGGGAGATATCCAGACCCAATTGTTGGTTAACTGCTGCTTCCTTTGAATGTGGAACACATAATACCTCTTACTTTTCAGCCTTGGGTCTTAGCAAACAATTTCAGGGCAATAGGCAACATCACTCAAGATTTTGTCACAAATACATCATTGTATTTAAATTCCCCCCAAATCCATTTTTCAGTTGGAGAGACTGCAGCTTGGAAAGTTTAAGCAGCTTGTCAAAAATCACACAAATGGTATATATCTGACAATGGTAGATTTTGGAGTTAGGCTTAAGTCTGGCTGACTCTAGGCATCCCATATGTTCAATAGCTGTGATCCCATAGAGGCATAAGATTTCCCGTGGCAAAGTCTCAGAAAACTTTTCTATGGATTTTAGTATAATTTATTATGTAAGGTATTAGAGTAAAAATATGCAAAGACACCCAGGCCTACTCCTATATTTGAGGAGCTAGAGCTAAGAGATCAAAAGGGGACCCACTATTCTGTCCTCTCCCCCACTTCATTCCATACCTGGCTCGGTTCCACACCATGAGGATTCTCCTGTCACCTCTTGGCCCTGGATGCTTTCAGTAGAATGGGTTTGGGGAGGGACCCATGTAAGTCCCAGAAGCAATCTCAGGGCAGTTCTACCACTTCAGAGTCCTGAGTATCTGGAGGAAAGTCTAGAAAGAAGGGGAATTTAGGTAACCAATGATTATGTTATATGTATCCTTGTTTCCTAAACTCCTCCATTACAGTGACAGATACAGCTGGCTGAGGAGCAATGCAGGTCAGGCCAGAGGCTCCAGGGTCTGTGAACAAGGGTGGTACTAAATATGGCTCCATAGGACACCTGCTTTCACTAACTAGCACAGCTGGTATAATTAGTAAGCCATCGAAAGTACAACATATTAAACCTGACCTGAGACTAATTTGCCTTATGAAGCACACCTGACTGTATGGAACATCCTTCTTGCTAATGAAAATATATGGGCAGGGAGGGATGGTCACATCAGCGGGTTGGCATGCTAAATAGAATAAGTATTTTTTAAAAGAAAAATGCCAGTTATGAAATGTCTTTACTTAAATGTTTACTCAACCACTTTTGCTGAACACTGGAGTTATGTAGGAAATAATAATAGAGGATGGTATTATTAACAATGCAAAGAAGATAACCTACTATGTACTAGGCACTGGACACGTTTGCGGATACTAAGGTTACAATTTCAACCAAACAGACCTGATTTTTGCCCTTCTGAAAACTTGTAGCATATAAGTATGTAATAGACATTTTAAAATGTCTTGTGCACATAAGTAATTACAGCTAAGGTAAGTGTGTTGAGAAATTCTATGGTGCTGTAAGAGCTCATGTTATAGGATGAATTGTGTTCCCTTAACATTTTAACCCCTATAGTTGGATATAAGGTAGCTAAAAAGAAAGTTTTAATCCAAAATAATCTGTGTACTTATAAGAAGAGGAACTTTGAACACAGACATGTTCAGAGAAAACACAATGTGAAGATAGAGGAGGAAGATGACCATCTACAAATCAAGGAGAGAGATCTCAGAAGATGCCAACCCTACTAATACATTGGTCTTGAACTTGTAGCCTCCAGGTCTGTGAGAAAGTAAATCTCTGTTGTTTAAGCCACTCAGTCTGTGATACTTTGTAACTGCTGCCTTAGTAAACTGATAGAGAATATAACATGGAATATACATCTATGAGGAATGGATAAAATAAGATATTTTAAAAGATGAATTCTAAATAGAAATACAAAAAAAAATGTATTTACCCAGATGTCCAGGGAATTAAATGGAGTAGGGAGAGACAGGTAGAATTCCCATAGAGTCTGGACAAAGCTCCTGTAATATGAGAAATCAGAATTATAAATAAACTGGGGAAAAAGGTCAAGAAAGTTGAACCAGTGTGAAAGAGGTGGAATGGCCCTTAAACAATTATTTGGGTCGATGCAAGCTGAAGACAATGGAGCTATAGTGTTTACATGTGTGCATGCCTTATAAATTATCATGAGAGCTAAAGTGAAGGCCTTGTTCTTTCTTTCCAGTGAAAGAAAGAGAGAGAGAGAGAGAGAGAGAGAGAGAGAGAGAGAGAGAGAGAGAGAGAGAAGGAAAGAAGAAGGGAGGAGGGGAGGAGGGAAGAGAGGAAAGGAAGGAAGGAAGAGAGGGAGGAGAAAGAAAAAAGAAGAGTGTAAAAGTTTTATTTACTTGATAAATACTCCTAGATAGTTGAAAACTTTTGAATAACTGACTGAGAACATTATTTTAGTCATAAATAGTTGTAGTGCCCTAATCTTATTTATACAACAAGAATTAACAGCAGAATCAGAATCCAGATATCCTAAAACCTTATTTCTAAAGTGTGTATTTATCGACATCTAGTGGCCAGATTCTAAATTGTTCTAGCATACTCGCAACATAAATTGTTCACAATTCAATTCTCAAGTCATTCTAAATGAATTTATTCTTTTACTTTTTCTACATTATTCATTGCATTCATATTATATATCCAAAAATATTTTGTATAGAATTCAACTTACTATAACGGAGCTCTATATCCTAATTTAACTAACACATGTGGCATACAAATCCAATCATGTCAATAGCAACCATTTATTTAGAGCTTACTACAAGCTAAACACTGGAGTAGGAAACTTTTATCCATTATCCCATTTAAATTTGACAACAAAATTCAGAGTTTTTATTATTTTCCTCAAATGAGAAAACTGAGATTCAGAGAAACCAAGTAACATGAGCACACTCAGACAGTTAATTGAAGAACTGCAGGTAATCCTAAACTGCCTGACTGGAATATTCATCTTCATTCCACTGTACTACATAGTATCCTAAATACTTCATTTATAAATTCACTTATTTAACATATTTGAACCTGTTTGTTAATATATTTATTTAAGAGATACATGTTTGGCCCTAGCTGGTTTGGCTCAGTGGATAGAGCATCAGCCCATGGACTGAAGGGACCCATATTTGTTTCCAGTCAAGGGCGCATGCCTGGGTTGTGGGCTTGATCCCCATTAGGGAATGTGTAGGAGGCAATCAATGATTCTCATCATTGATGTTTCTATTTCTCTTTCCTCTCTGAAATCAATAAAGATATATATTTAAAAAAATAAGAGAGACATGTGTTTGCATATGTGTAAAACCACCTATTATATGCCATAGATGGCATTATTAGATGAGAACTCATATATTTACTTACAAAATGTTTATTGGAAACCTGCTATTTGCCATGCATTATGTGGAATGCTGATGATATAATGGGAAAAAAAAATCCCCATCCTCAGTGTGCTTAGAGTGAATAGAATGGAGGCACCTTTATCAGGTAATCACACTAAAATTAATTTATTCATAATTACCGCTTGGGATGTACATTTTTAGGAATGACCATTAGAGTCTGAATACATTTAAGAATCTAACTGGTTTAAGATTACAAAAAGGGTTTCCTCAATGACGTGCTGCTTCAGCTGAGAGCTGAAGGATGACTGTAATTTAAACATGTGTGCTTAGAGAAGGTAGTGGCCCCTGCAGGCAGGTGAGAGGAATGTTTGGAGAGTGGGACAGCTATGTGGAAGAAGGGAGAACCACGCAATCAGGGAAGAAAGAGATAGTGTGGGGTCAAAGATGGCTGGGTAAGTATAGAAGTAGGTAGATGAGGGGAAGGTGATTCTGATGCCTTGTCTGGAATACAATGTACTATCACCAATCTCATAGCATAGGAACTCTCCATCGGCATCTAATAACTGCAAAAGGAATCCCTTTTCAATGCTGGGAGAAATAAAAGTTGGCATCCCCAGGGCAACCTCTATGTGCCCAGTCTTTACTAAGGCTGGGCAGTTGGACATGTGCTTACTTAATCCCCTACAACTTCTGGGTTGAAAGCAATGTCTCATGGGTGGCTCTGTTCCATGGTACATTTTGTTCTTGTCAATGTGGCTCCTTTATATCTGCTTCTGTAAATAGAACCCGAAGCCACCTCTTCTCTTATCTCTCTCTACCCTCTTTGCCTTTCTTCCTCGTCTACCTTCCAGAATATTTCCTAAGTGCCCCCAATGCTAGGGGAAAGATTCCAGTCACATTTTTCTCCATATACAGTGGGCATAATTACACCACATCAAGAATAAGAGAGGAGTGTGAAAAGGAATTACTAGGAAAGAATCAGACAGACATGTGACGTGCCCCCCATGCCCTCGGGAAACTTATACCCCTGCAAAATAACATGTAGTTCTCTAGATATTCAACTTTATAGAAAATGGGAAAGAATTGAATCAGTTTCTCCAGGACAGTAGCTTCACCCTCAAAGCAACATAAGACAGTTAGTGGTGTTCCCCACATGTTCTCCAAGGGTCAAGTGAGGGAATCTAATTGCTCTCTTTGAGGATAGTTACTGTCAAAAAAAGAAATTCCAAATCTAAAAAAATCCCAAATGTAAAGAAATCTTTGAAGAGCTTATTTGAGCCAAGGCTTGAAGGCCAGACCCATAAGTAAAATCTCAAAGGATTCAGAAAATTCTCCCAGGAATAGCAGTTATGCAGTCTATTTTATACAAAAAAAAATCAAAGGAGAAGATGTAAGGAACGTTACATGAAATACATTGGCAGTAGATTAAGAGGGAAGAGACTGTGAAGTGGGAAATTTTTAGGTTGGGTAAAAAAATAAAATGGAAAGATACATATTCCTTTTATATTGGTGGTATGTTGGTGGGTACAAGATAGTTAATATTCAACAAACATCGTTTACAGAGGCAGATAGCTAAAAGAGAGCAATGAGCCATGTTGGGGTTGTTTCCTGGTACCAGGCTGTTTATCTCTAGAGAGAAGAGATCATTCTGACATTTTAAGTATGTTACCATAGATGCACAAAAACAACAGATAGGGCTCGCTGAAGTTGAAGATTAATCATATAGGTTTTAAGACATGACTTCCCATTTCTAACCAGAACAAAGTAACTCAGTGGTTACTTTCAGTTGTTGAGTGTCTCAGGCCTGCCATGTGGCCCTCTTTCCATTCACCTTGTGTTACTTCCCCAGACCTATTGCTGGCAGAAAGCCCTCTCCTAGAGATGTTTTTCCTCATTCCTTTGGTCTCAGTTTCCCCTGCTTTGTCTGGCAGATTGGAACTTTTGCAGTGGGACTTGAGATCTAGCCCCTAGGCAGGCACATGACACCTCTTTACAGATCAGACCCCACCTCTCCACCTTACTCAGAGTGATAATTACTTGGTGTATTGAAGTCAAAATCTCCTGTGTTCTTCTTAGAAAGCAGTTTAGATACTTGTTCAATGCTCTCAATGAGAATAGTTTTCCTTCTAAATCTTCCTTTACCTGAATGTCTGCTCCCACTCTAAGTGAATTTCCTTAACTTGTTCAGATCTATTTTCCTCTTGCACCTTGACTTTCCCATTACATTCCAAATGGGGTGGGGTTCCCTCAAGCAGCTCTTTCTCTGATCCAGAAGTCCTTGGTGTAGAGCTACTACATTCTCCCCTTGCAAGACCTGACACTTTACTCTGACATCATAGTATGGCCCAGTGTGGTCTGCAGAGCTTAGAGAGTCAAAAAGAGATATGTGTGCAACTATCTCTTATTTTTGCAGTGCACAGGGTCCAGGCCAGGTAAGGACTCTAAGAACAGAATCTTCAACTGGATGCAGAGACATGGAACTTGTGTTTGGAACTGATTGAATGTTACTGTTATTTGGGCACAAAATACTAGCCTAGATTTACCCACAGCTCTCTTCCTGGACAATTTATCAAAATCAGGAAGTAGTATTTACAGTTTCTCTTTTACTTTTCTTGTCCTAAATCTTGAACTTCTTTGTGTGTGTGATTTTTTTTTTTACAACAATAAACATCTCTACATGACCTAAGGTAGGAGGGAGGAGGATTTATTTGCCACTCTGGGCCTTGAATTTTCTCAGTTAAAACCCCAGATCCTTGCCCTCAAGCATACATCCATCTGTGCGGCCATGTTAGCCTGGTCTCACCAAAATGCATGCAGAAGCTTGCCTGCTGCCACTGCTCCTGGAACAGACTGCTACACTGGGCATTCCTTTTCCTTTCGTTATATTTCTTCTGAACTTTCTTATATTGTGCTTCGTTTAAAATCTCTTCCTCCTCAGGAGTCAGCTTGGCTCCTTCTTGTGGCCCAGGGGCAGTGCCCAGTGGGACTTGCATTATTGCAGGTTCTGTGTTATCAGTGAGCATGAGGCAGGTCTGCTCTTGGAGTGGCCCAGTTCATTGTTGGATGCATTGTAGACATCAGCAATCCTTGCTTTGCACATACTATACTCTGAGCCCCAGAAGTTGCCTACGCCCAGACTCAAGACTCAATTTGTTTTGTTGCCCCCTCTCACACATGGGCTGCGTATATGAGGCGGGGGACAATCTTAGTGCTGGCAGCAGGGCACCCCAGCTCATATTTTTGCTTTTTGTAGTAGGACTTCCTCTTGCTCCCAGTCTTGTGGTGCTTGTGTCAGTTGTTTCTGCAGCTCGGTGCCTGCTGAAAAGTATCTTGAACTTCTAATTACGTCATTCTACAAATGACTTCTGATTTCTTCCAGTCTTCAGCAAAAATTTTAGGATATTGGTGCCTGACTCTTGTACCCTCTCCCTTTATCATTGTCAAATCATTGTAACACCTCCCTCTCCATATTCCTAACCTAGGAGAGCAGATTTGGCTAGTTGTTCCCTGAATATCCATTCTCTACTCATTTCTGAGCCCCAAACTAATTGGAATCAGAAATGTGCCCAGCTAACAGTCTGCATTTCTTAGCATCCCTTGTGCCAGATATAGATATGTGAGTACATTCTGGCAAGTAGTATTAAGTAAAAGTTTTTGGTGAGGATTTTCAGGGAAGCTTCTTTAAAAAATTGCAAGCTGTTAAGAAAAATTTGGTATTTCTGTCTATCCTTCCTTCTTTCCATGTTGGAATATAGATGCCATGTCTGGGTGTCCAGTACCTGTATTGGAAGGAAGGTGATCTTGAGGATAGAAGCCACATGCAGAAGATGGTGAAACAGTAAGGTGAGGGCTCTGCAGAGATAACTTAGCAGCCTTGGATTTCTTATCTCTGGATTTATTTTACATGAGGAAGAATTAAATTTCTTCCTTGGGAGGCAGCTCATATTTCTAGTGCCTGTTTCAAGCTACCAACACAATTCTCAACTTATATACTGAGAGGGTGGAAAGTGATCTAATGCAATGTAGGTGACATTTGCCTCCATGGGTGTGGGGGAGGCACCTCAAACTCTTGTTTACAGAACTATAGAGTCATTTCTCACTCTCAGAAATATATTCTGTCCTTTCAGAATCCTAGATTTTTCTGATGTCCTTCCTGGGAATGATTTTACTCTCCTGCATATGGTGTTTGCAGGAAGGTGCACCTGAATTTCTGTGTTACATACTAGAAATGCATAGGCTGCTACGATGACTGTCCAATATATAGCAATACTTAATTTGTGATCTAATTAAACATTGCTATATATACATGCATATGAATGGTTATTATGCTGTAATTCAAAAGTAACTACCCCTCCATGTTTTCCTGTGATGGAAAAATCCCAAATTGTGAAAGTTACTGATGTGCCATGTTTCTCCTTGGACTGAAAGTTAGCACCTGAAAGCCATCACAGAATCAATGAGAACAATGGGGCTTTAGTGGAGGAGGCAGGAGAGTAGGAATCAGCTCCAGTTGCTCTTTACCTTTTTCCTTCCTGGAATTGAAAGCCACAGTTTTACTCTGATAATGAAGAAGTCAGTGAAATTTCCCACAGGAACCCCAAAACCCAAAGAAAGCACTTCATACCCTTTAATTTAAGGATCAAATACAGCAGCGATCACTGGTATGTTCAGATAGCATGATTTCTCCTTGTTATGACACTAGCTGCCCAGTTTGGCAGAATCAACAATCTCTGAGAGACAATTGCAAGCCTTCAATTCCAACACAGTAGGCACTTTGAGATGTTGAAACTTGTGTTCTTTCACAGTTCTGCCAAAAATAATTAAGTTGCTAAGTAGTCTAATACTTAAAAATAATTCATGCTCCCCAATAACCTTTTCTGTTAAGTAATGAACACTAACAATGGTAAAAAAAAAAAAAAGAAAGAAAGAAACATTCTTTTAAGATTGAGAGAAACCCACAAGAAAATATATATATATTCAGTTTGTTTTGGTTTGGCTATCATCATCATACATGTTTGATAATACCCACTTCCCACTTCTCAGGATCAGATTTAACAATCATTTGGTCTCAAATACCCTGTCCAAAGCCACTTGTCTTGGGGTGTAGTGTACTGGTCTCTGCCAGTGAAATTCTTCATTGTAGGAAGGTTTTAGTATGTCTGTATTTTGTCTTACTATTTTTGTGTGTGTGTGTGACCCACTATGAAGGTAAGTGCCTGAGAGCTATTGGGTAAAGAAACTGAAAAATAAACTGGTATCCTTTGGTTAGGAGCTCACCAGATTGTTGTTGTTGTGTTTTTGTTTTGTTTTTTCAAGCAATGCAATCTTTCAGGGTTCTAACTTGAAACTAGCAAACCTTGCATTCTATTGACCAGAACATGTCACAAGGTAAATCCAAATTCAAGGAATGGGGAAGTATACTCTTTTTAAAAATATTCTTATACTTTTATTGATTTGAAAGAGAGACAGAGAGAGAGAGACATTGACCAGTTGCCTTCTGCACACAGCTCAATTGTGGATCAAACTGGCAACCTAGCTATGTGCCCCAACCCAGAATTGAACCTATGACCTTTCAGTCTACAGGACGATGCTCCAACCAACTGAGCAACCCAGCAAGGGGAGGAAAGTAGACTTTTAATGGGAGTAAGTTCAAAGCTTCACTGCAAAGAATATGAAACAGAGAGACACAAACCACTGGGCCTGCAATCAATCTGCCCAGGGAGTAGCACGAGGCACCGCCAGAGCAGGTGGAAGGTGCATGTATTCCAGTAGAGCAGTCAGGAGACTTTCCCTGAGGGTGTGATTTACTTTGAATCAAAATTGCCATTGAAAGAGTGAAAATAAAAGTCATGGGAGGGACAGGCACTTCAAGGTAGAAGGAGTGACCTAAGTGGGACAAAGTTAGGATGCAATGTCTTTTGAAAATTATAATATTTCTAATAGGCAAATAAAGGAAAGAATCCACAAAATGCTTTTTAAAACACAACCAGCTTTTTGTATAATTGGGAAAAATTATATTCCCTCAATAAAAGAAAACTTATTTATTTATTTTCTGATTATTTTGTTACCTTATTTGATTGAAAAGCTGAAGGTTTTCTTTTCACTGACTTGCACAGGAATAGGAAAACACACCATGAAAGAATGTAAATTTGGACTTTCAGTGTACATGGAAGTGTCTTCTTGACAGAGTTGTCTTTACAGCTACATTTTGAAGGACTAATGAACACTTCTCATCCTGAGATAGCTCAGAAGGAAACCACTTAGAATAAAGGACATGTGGATGGATGGCTGTCAATCAAACTGTGTAGAAATCAATTTTCTGAATGTCAGAGGATGGCAAAGAAGACCAGAAAGGATTTCAAAAGAGAAAGACTAATTTTAAGACATGGATATAATTTTCAAAATAATCTCATGAGAGGGAGATAGAAGAAAATCCCAACAGTCATTAAGAACTAAAGGACAAACATGCAAATCAATGAAATCAATGAAATTATTGGTCTAAATGAGATTTCAAAAAGTCATTCAATTCCCATTGTTTTCTATTAACTCCTTAGGTCATATGATACTACACAATTTAAAATTATCTTAGTTTTCATATCTGCTTACAAAATATTAATTTTAGATAATTAAATATTGTCTAGAAACCAGATTAATTTCTCATTTGTCATAAATGACAACCATGAGTTTGGAAGACTTGCCGGAACTGGAATATTCTCATAATTATAAAACAATATTGTTGTGTTTTATTTGTTTGTTTTTGTTTTTCTTTTGATAAGTTCTTCTTAAGATTTTAGCATTCTATGTCTGGCATTTTCTCCTGTCAAGTATCATCACCTAGTTCTCTGGCATACCACTAGTGTTTCGCTGAGAGTAATTCAAGCTTATTTTTTCCTATATGAAGTCTTTTCTGTCTCTGCAAGACCTCTCTACCCAACTTGGCAGAACCAAACACTTTCAGTGGAAACACTAAATTTGATACCAGTCTCTAATATCTGTTATCACAACATGTTCACCTATTAATGTCTGTCTTCACCATTAAACTTATCTTTTCAATGGTTAAGTATATGTTTTCTTAATCTTTGTGTTCTCACTTCACTTAATGATGACATAGCAATTGCTTGATGGGGAAGTAAGCTATGAATAAATGAATGAGTGGCTCTCAAATGCAAATGCAATTTTGAAAGAGATACATGTTTTCATACAAAAAATATTAAAAAGTACATCTGAACTTAGATTTTTTTTAAATTTGTTGCTTATAAAACCACTAGAGGCCCAGTGCATGAAATTTGAGCATTTGAGGGGGGGAATCCCTCAGCAGGATCTGCACCCTCTTGCAGATTGAGAGCCCTCTGGGAGTCCCCTGGGGAGCAGGCCTAAGCTGTCAGTCGGACATCCTTAGTGTTGCTGGGAAGTCGGGGAGGCTCCCACCACTGCCGCTGTTCCCACCATCCATAAGCTCTGCTTTTGGCACTGACCACCAGGGAACAGCATCTGCATTGAGCATCTGCCCCTGGTGGTCAGCACACATCATAGCTACTTGTTGTTTTGCTGCTTGGTCAATTTGCATATTATCCTTTTATTATATAGAATTTCAATTATTATTCAATTGAGACAACAACTCTATCACCCTCATTTTAAAGGTAAGAACACATGGGTTCACAATGGGTTATGTAACTCCATAAAAGAATATGCCAACATTCATCCATAGCCACGCACTCCATGTGGTACACTGTTCAGGGAAATAGCAACTAAAATGGGTCAGTAGTTCTACAATTAAATTTTTGTAACATAAAGTTTGGGTTATTTTTTGAGGGGGAGGGTGGATTCATTTTTCTTAAGTATATATAAGGGAAATAGACAAAGTGACTCCTGAGAGCCCTTTAATTCTAACTTATGATACCTAGTCACAAATTCATTAAAACTCTGCATTTGGGCACCACATTATATGACCACCAGATGGCAATGCAGCTTAACTCAGTGCCCAGGTCTGCAACCCCAGCATCTGAGGAAAAACAGTGCTCAGGGCAATTTCCTGCAGTCAGAAGTTCTTAAAAGATAGATATTCTATCATAATTGAGAGTTCGCCATTTCCCTTCCAACATGACTTTGTGAATTTCCTCAAGGAGAAAGAGTTTTAGAATGCCAGCTATTCATAAATGCAAGCCAGAGGAACTATCAACTTGAGTCCAGTGCTAGAACACAGATAAGAAGGAACTCCTGTAAATGATTAAAAACAAAGTACAATATCTGTGCCAGGTAAAATAACTGTAAACATAAAAAAAAAATTAAGACTGTGGATCTTCACTGGACTCTACACTTTATTATTTCAGACACCAGGTTTGTCCATTTCTGAATTATCAAAAAATATACAACAAATAAATGTATCTACTAGCAGTAAATCCATATGCCAGGGGCTAAGGAGGAGATAGTCATCTTGTATTGGAGTTCACAATCAGAATCAGATACTTAATCTACATTTATTGTGCCAGGCTCTGTGCTAGGTCTCAGGAAAACAGAGGTAATAATAGTTACTGTTATTTATTGAGTGCTAACTGCCAGAGACTATGCTCAACACTCTAATATTTAACTCTCTAAATCATTATGGCAACACTACATATGAAGGGTTATTATCATCCTTTTAGAGATAATGAAAATGAGGCTCAGAGAGATTAAGGAAAATGCTAAGGACACTACCAAGATCATTGACTCCTGTTTTTATAATAATGGAAAGACAAGAGGGTAGATATATGCCGACAAACATAACAGATATATCCCAGACAGTAACTAGAAAGGCAGGTGGAAACTTTCAGGTCACAATATTTATTCTTACCTTGATTCTTTAAAATTTCTTACACTGGTTCAGAATAGAAAAAAAAAAGTAGAATTTCTGATTTGTCTCACATTAGCCATGGATGTGTGGTTTTAGGCTGGCATATTTATTTGGTGATTCTTAATCCAGAGAATGTTATTTTTCCAGTTGAAACTATTGCCACTATACCTGAACCCTGGGAAATATTATTTTATTGGCAAGACTTTTTCAACTTATTCTGAGACTAGAGAAAATGTAAAAAGAGAAGTTCCCAGGGTGATGTAAGATTCCCTTAACTCAGGCTTGATTTAGATCTTTGTAAAAACATAGAGATTTTTAAAAGTTTATATTCCTCCCACCAAGTTGCATAGATTACTTTTAAGTCTGCTCTCAATGTAAATGCTTCCTTTTGTTAATATGCGCATTTTATGTATGCTAATATACATATATACATACATACACAAGTTTGGAAAAATGTAGGTTTTCAGTAGTTTATATGGCAAATAATATAATAATTAATAAATAATGACACAAGAATAAACTTTGTGTTTCACATACAACTGTAAACCTACTTTTACCCCACCCTTTATACTCCCATATCCCTAAGTTGAAGGAAACATTTCTGGAAGCAAAGAAGGAAGAGAACAAGAAAAGGTATTTTTGCTCATGACTCATAATATAAAATTGATTGAGAGTCCCAAAAGATGAAACATTAAAGAACTAAATACACATCACAATCTAAAATGGGAGGACCAAATCCAGTCAAACAACCTCCACCCACAAAGGTGGCACTTTTTATATGCAAACTGGTAGCCAAGATTGCTTATAAGAGTATGTATCTCCAAGGCAAATTTTTTCAAATGACCTCAATGTAGAGAAACTTTAAACCAAAGAACAGAGGTAAGACAGAGCAAAGAACCAATGTCTAGGAGACAAACATTCTTGAAGATTGTAAATATTCAATTTTGGCTTTGTCGACTTAAACAATAGAAGAGAATACCAATGATTTCTTAGTATTTCTTCCTCCTTTATTCCTCTTAGTAATAAAAGCCTTCTAGTTTAAGTGTAGCCTTCTCACTGAATTCGCCAACTCCCAATGGAATGTGAGGGCAAGTAATGTGCCAACGTCCACATCACTCTCTTTCCTTGGGTGCAGGAACTGGAGAGAAGTGTTGATGGCAGCTACCCATATTCCTCAACAACTCATCTCTGCTTAAGAGAGTGACTTAAATGCTATTGTCTTATAATGTCTCTCCATTTTAAAATTACTTTTGTTATAAGAGCTAGTAATACAGAAATTTGTGCCTGAATGTCAATCATTATTATAACAAAAAATATGTGGCCATTCATTAGCAGTCAGGCAGAGAATGGCAAACAAATAGGTATTGCAGCCTTTGAGACATGGTGCCCCTTTGGCAAAAAAGGTATTACCTAGGATAGCTTGAGGCCGACCTTTTGCCTCCAAAGCATATAGCTAACTTGAGTGGAACAGCTGAAAAAGAAGAAAAGTGACTTGTACAAGTTTCCATGGTTAGAACTTAAGTCTCTTTTCTTATTCACTTAACTAGAATACCATTGGAGGCACTCCACCACAAAACCACCTAAAATACATGCTTTTCTACAAGATGTTCACCTCTACTTCTGTTAAAATAAATTTTGTTCCCATAGGATATGCAAATATTGATATTATTATTTTTTTTATTTTTACTTTGGTTATTTTTAAATTAATTTTTAAATCACAGTTGACATATACTAATATATTAGTTTAAGTTTTATGACATAGTGGTTAGAAATTTATAGAATTTACAGGTCTTGTACCCACTTGGCATCATATAGTTTTTACAATATTCCTTCTGTTATACTTTACATCCCAATTACTATTTTGAAACTGCCAATTTGTACTTCATCCCTTCACATTTTGCACCTAGCCCTTGCAACCTGCCTCCCATCCAGCAACTACTAATCTGTTCTCTAATAGTTTATTTCAGTTTTGTTTGTTCATTTATTTTTATTTTTATATTTCACATATGAATAAAGTCAGATAATATTTGTCTTTATCTGGCTGACTTATTTCACTTAGAATAATACCCTCTAGGTCCATCCATGTAGTCACAAGTGGTAAGATTTCGTTATTTTTTATGTCAGAATAATATTTCATTGCCTATATGTACCACTTCTTTATGCTTTGATCTTTTAATTGGAACATTTAATTCATTTACATTTAAAGTAATTATTGATAGGTATGTAGTTATTGTTATTTTATTAATTGTTTTATGATTGTTTTGGTTCTCTCTTTTTGTCATTGGTGGTGTTGTTTTTCTCCTACTCTCTTATTCTCTTTTCTTGTATATTCGATGACTTTCTGCAGGATTCCTTTATTTATGGCTTGTGTAGCTCTTGTAAATTTTAGGCTTATGGTTACCATGTGCTTTACTATATACCAGCTATGTTTATAGCAATCTATTTTAAGTTGATGGTCACTTAAGTTTAAATTCATTATAAAATCATTACCACTTTTACTCATCCTCCACACATTTATGTTTTTGTCATTCACTTTTTACTTCTTAAGCATGTGTATGTTTGTGTGTATTCCTTAATTTACTGTTGTAATAAAATATTATCTTCCTACTTTTGTTTTTAACCCGTGTATTACTTTCAGTGTTTGTTGATCTACTACTTTTATTGTGTTTATATTTGGCAATGAAAATTCTTCTTTGTAGTAGTTTCTTCTTATCTTTTTTCCTTTTTTTATTTTTTTTTAAAAAATATACTTTATTGCCTTTTTACAGAGAGGAAGGGAGAGAGATAGAAAGTCAGAAACATCGATGAGAGAGACATTGATCAGCTGCCTCCTGCACGCCCCACAATGGAGATGTGCCCACAAGCAAGGTACATGCCCCCAACCAGAATCGAACCCGGAACCTTTCAGTGTGCAGGCCGATGCTCTATCTACTGAGCCAAAACAGTGTCGGCTGTTTTTCCTTTTATTTTTTTTTAATTAAATCTTTATTATTCAGATTATTGCATTTGTTTCTCTTTTTTTCCACTCCATAGTTCCACTCCACCGAACTCCCACCCTTCCCTCTGCCCTTACCTCCCTCCCATTGACCTCATGCATAGGTGTATGATTTTTGTCCAGTCTCTCCCTGTACACCCCTCACCCCTTCCCCCTGAGAATAATCAGTCCACTCCATTTCCATGCTCCTGATTCTATTATATTCACCAGTTTTTTCTGTTGATCAAATTTTTAATTCATTTAATATTTAGATTCACTTGTTGATAGATATGTATTTGTTGTTCATAATTTTTTATCTTTTACCTTTTTCTTCTCCCTCTTCTTAAAGAGTACCTTTCAGCATTTCATATAATACTGGTTTGGAGTTGATGAACTCCTTTAGCTTTTTCTTCTCAGTGAAGCTCTTTATCTGCCCTTCAATTCTGAATGATAGCTTTGCTGGATAGAGTACTCTTGATTATAGGTTCTTGCTATTCATTACATTGAATATTTCTTGCCACTCCCCTCTGGCCTGCATTGTTTCTGTTGAGAAATCAGCTGACAGTCGTATGGGTGCTCCCTTGTAGGTAATTAACTGTTTTTCCCTTGTTGCTTTTAATATTCTCTCTTTGTCTTTTGCTCTTGGTATTTTAATGATGATGTGTCTTGGTGTAGTCCTCTTTGGATTCCTTTTATATGGGGTTCTGTGTACTTCCTGGACTTGTAAGTCTATTTCTTTTACCAGATGTGGAAGTTTCCAGTCATTATTTCTTTAAATAGGTTTTCAGTATCTTGCTCTCTCTCTTCTTCTGGCACCCCCACAATTCTGATGTTGGTGCGCTTGAAGCTGTCTCAGAGGCTCCTTACATTACCTTCACATTTTTGGATTCTTTTCTCTTCTTGCTTTTCCAGTTGAGTGTTTTCTGCTTCTTTATATTTCAAATATTTGACTTGATTCTTGCCTTTCTCTAGTCTGCTGTTAGGACTCTGTATAATATTTTTTTTATTTCAGTCAGTGTATATTTAATTTCTAGTTGGACCTTTTGCATCTCTAGTTGGTCCTTTTTCATCTCCTCTTGGCTATCACTAACTTTATCCAACTTTTGTAGGATATACTTGAAAAACCTTATAAGCATGGTTTTGAACTCTGTATCCAGTCATTTGTTTTTCTCCATTTCTTTTGTTTGTGATCCCTTCCCTTGTCTTGGCATTTTCACTATGCCTGAAGAACTTCTGTGTTGGATTCAGCCTTATGACACCAGACTTGCAAAACCGCAGAAGCCTCTCTGTTGAGCTTGGGATGGGTGGAGTCTCAGGGCTTAAGGGACCGCCTTGCCTTCCAGTCGGCCCAGCCCCCCATGACCTCTGAGTCTCATGTGACTGGGTAATCTCTGGAGTGGTTCTTGTGGGCTCACACAGTGCCTCTAGACCACTGCCTTTCTGACTTTCCTGTGCCCCAGGACCATACGAGTCTGGGTCCCCAGGGTTTCACCCAAAACAGGGGCTTAGTGGAGTCAGAAGTGGCACAGTTGGGAGGGTCTGTCTGCTGCCCACTCATGAAAGCCAGCGGCACAATCAGCAGTCTGTCCTCTGTGCAGTGCCATGCACGCCATCAGGCCTCTGATCTTTTGTGACTCCCCTAAATTTCTGTGCACCTCTCCCTTTTCACAGTCCAAACTCCACTTATGAGTTTCGGCAGGATCTGGGGTTTAGTGTCTTAGGATAAGGGGTTCAATGCCGTTGAGAGTCTCCGTTTCCCCCCCACCAGAGAAAGCCAGCCAGGTACTCGGGCACCTGCTCTCTCCACGTGCTTGTCTCCATACCTCAGCTTTTTGTAGTTCTTCTGGGTTTTTTTGAGCCCCTCTGTTTCCCTCTAGTTGTAGAATTTCCACTCAGCCAGCCTTCCTGTGGTTCTGGATGATGTCCGTTCTGTCTTCTAGTTTTAGTTTTGAAATTGTTGTGAGAGGCAGCAGTGTAGGTGTTTACCTATGCCGACATCTTGGATTATCCTCTTCTTTTTTTAAAATATATTTCTTTATTGATTTCTAGAGGAAGAGAGAAAGAGAGAGAGATAGAAACATCAGTGATGAGAGAGAATCATTGATTGGCTGCCTCCTGCACTCCCTCCACTGGGGATCGAGCCTGCAATCCAGGCATGTGCCCTTGGCCAGAATAAAACCTGGGATTCTTCAGTCCGCAGGCTAATGCTCTATCTACTGAGCCAAGCCTGCCAAGGCTGTAGTAATTTCTTTTTAAAAATATATATTTTATTTTTTTTTTTACAGGGAGGAAGGGAGATGGATAGTTAGAAACATTGAAGAGAAACATCAATCAGTTGCCTCCTGCACACCTCCTACTGGGGATGTGCCCGCAACCTCACTACATGCCCTTAACTGGAATCAAAACTGGGACCTTGCAGTCCGCAGGCCAATGCTCTATCCACTGAGCCAAACTGATTAGGGCTGTGGTACGTTCTTATTCATATTTTTTATTCTTTTCTTACCAAAGCAGGCCTTTTAACATTTCTTGTAATACTGGTTGAAAGTGATAAAATCCTTCAGATTTTCCCTTTCTACAGAGCTCTTTATCTCTTTTTTGATTCTAGACCAAGTTCCTTGTGTTACATCACTTTGATTATTTCATGACAATCCCTTTTGACTAAGTCTCTGTTGAGAAATCAGCAGACAGTCTTATGGGAGCTCCCTTGTAGATAACTTACAGCATTTCTCTTGCTACTTTTAAAATTCTCTGTCTTGAACCATTGGCATTTTATTTATACGGTTTCTTGGTGTGGTCCTCTTTCCTCTTTGGATATATATATGTGTGTGAGTGTGTGTGTGTGTATAATTTATTTTTATTCTTGAAAGTATTACAGATGTCCCCTATCCTTAGATTTTTTTTTTCCCATTGACCCTCTTCAACATATCCCAGCCCCTCCCAGGTCTTCACCACACTATTGTCTGTGTTCATGGGCTGTGCATATATGCATTTAAGTTCTCTGGTTAGTCTCTCCCCACCCACTCACCCAGACCTACTCTCTGAAATTTGTCAGTCGGTTCCATGTGTCTATGTCTCTGTTCATTAGTCTATTTTGTCCATTAGATTTCACATATGAGTAAAATCATGTGATAGTAATCTTTCTCTAACTGGCTTATTTTGGTAGCATAACACTTCCCATGTACCTCCATGTACCTCAAATAATAAGAGATGCATAGTATTTCAGGGTGTAAATGTACCACACATTTTTTTTAGCCACTCATCTGCTGATGTGCTCTTGGGCTATTTCCAGATCATAGCTATTATAAATTGTGCTGCTATCAACATATGGGTGCATACATTCTTTTTTATTGCTGTTTTGGGTTACTTAGCATACATTCCTAGAAGTAAGATCACTGGGTCAAATGGCAGCTATATTTTTAATTTTTTAAGTAAACTACATATTATTTTACAGTGGCTGTACCAGTCTGCATTCCCACTAGGGAATGCAGGGTTCATTTTTCTCCACATCCTCACCAACACTTATCATTTGTTGATTTGTTGATATACCCATTCTGACAGGTGTGAGGTGATAACTCATTATCATTTTAATTTGCATCTCTCAAATGATTATTGACTTTGAACATTTTTTTTTAATGTCTCTTGGGCTTCTGTATGTCTGCTTTGGAGAAGTGTCTATTTAGGTGCTTTGCCCATTTTTAATTTGACTATTTGTCATCCTTTTGTTAAGTTGGATGGGTTTCCTATATATTTTGGAAATTAACCTCTTATCAGATGTATCATTGGCAAATATGTTCTTCATTGCTGTGGGCTCCCTTTTCATTTTGTTGATGATGTCTTTTATTGTGCAGAAGCTTTTTATTTTGATACTAGAAGCCTGTTGCACAAAATTCATGTATGGAGGGAGGGTATATCACTCAGCCCAGCCTCCTGCACCCTCTACAATCTGGGACTCCTACCAATATAGGGCCTAACCGGGCAGTCAGACATCCCTCTCACAATCCAGCACTACTGGCTCCCAACTGCTCACCTGCCTGCCTTCCCTGATCCCCCCTAACCACTTCTGCCTGCCAGCCTGATCACCCCCTAACCACCTCCCCTGCCAGCCTGACTGATGCTTACCTGCTCGCCAGCTAGCCTGTTTTCTCCTAACTACCCTCTCCTGCAGGCCTGGTCCCTCTCAATTTCTCTCTCCCCCACAACCACCCTTCCCTGCAGATCCATTGCCCTCAACTTCCCTCCTCTGCTGGCCTGGTCACCCTAACTGCCCTCTCCTGCAGGCTTGATCACCCCTAACTGCCCTGCTGCCAGCTTGTGGTGGCTATCTTGTGTCCACTTGGGAACAGTCATCTTTGACCACATGGGGCAACCATCTTGTGTGTTGGAATGATGGTCAATTTGCATATTTTTATTTTATTAGATAGAATAGAGGCCTGGTGCATAGGTGGAGGCCTGCTGGTTTGCCCTGAAGAGTGTTCCAGATCAGGGCAGGGGTCCCCTTGGAGCATGGGGCATACTGGGCAAGTGGCCTGTGGTGGTTTACAGGCTGGCCACATCCCCTGGTGAGGCCCTAGTATCTGGGATTTATTTATTTACTATAATTGAAACTTTGTAGCCTTCAGCAGATCCAAGTCTCCTGCTGGCTCCTTGGCTGGAGCCATTTTTGTTGGAATTTATTTATCTTCTATAATTGAAACTTCGTAGCCTTAAGCAGAGGCCAATGCAGGCCAGGTCAGGTGGAAAGCTTGCTTTCCTCCATTGCCAGGGAAACCCAAGCCTTCTGTTTTATCCATGGACACAGCCATCTTGGTTGAACTAATTTGCATATTCACTCCTGATTGGCAGGTGGACGTGACTTGTGAGTGTATCAGATGTATGGCCAATTTGCTTACTAGTCTTTTATTAGATGGGATAGTCCCATTTATTTATTTTCTCCCCAGTTTTCTTTACACTTGGATATATATTGGTAAACAAGTTGCTATGAGAAATGTCTGAAATTTTGCTGCTGTAGTTTCTTCTAATATTTTTATTTGCATTCATTATAATTGAGACTCTCTGTGCTTCCTGAACTTGTGTCTATTTTCTTTCTAGGTCATTAAAATTTTCAGTGAAATTATTCCCTGAATCCTTACTCTCTCTTCTCCTTCTGGTGTCTTTTTTATATGAATGTTGTTACATTGCTATTGCCCAGAGGTTCCTTAAACTGGCCTCAATTTTTTTGGATTTTTTTTTTTTTTTTTGCTATTCTGATTGTGTGTTTTTTACTCCTTGCTTCCAAATCACTGGTTTATATAATCTGCTGTTGGTTCCATATAATATATTCTTCATTTAAGTTTTTGTGTTCTTCACTTCTCACTTATTCTATTTTATGTTTTTTTTTCTATCTCTTTTTAATGTTTCCTGCCTCTGTTGAAGTTCTTAATGATATCATCTACTCTTTTCCTAAGTTCATTGAGCAACATTATGACCCGTGTTTTGAACTCTGTATCTGGTAGGTTGCTTTTCTCCATTTAGTTTAGTTTTTTGTTTTATTTTATTTTATTTATTTATTTATTTATTTTTTCCTGGAGTTTTGCCCTGTTCTTTCATTTAGCATGTGCTTATTTGTCTCCTCATTTTTGCTGCCTAACTGTATGTGTTTCTGTGTATTAGGTAGATCTGATATATCTCCCAGACTTGAGAAAATGACCTTATTTAGCAGGTTTCCTGTAGGCTGAATGGCACATACTCCTTGGTCACTTGAGGGCATAATCTAGGTGTGCCCTTTGTGTGGGTTGAGCCTTGACTGCTGTCAGCATCTCGGTGAATAGGATTTATCCTCAGTCTGACTAAATGTGAGGACTGGCCATGACTCCTACAGACAAGCTGTTGTACGGTGTTTTCGCCATGGAGCAGGATTGCTATCATGGCTCTGGTGCCTATCATGTTCACCCTTTGGGTATGTTGTTTGTGTCATTAATTGGGTGTTGCTCTGGTTTGTTCTAAATCTGACCACCAGTTGTATTGGTTCTGGGACCTCTTAGGAGGGGCTTTGGTGCAGGCTAAGGTCAGTCTCTGCCTGTGCCTGTCCCAGGGCCACCTGTAGGAGCTACAAAATAATATGCAGGTGTTGGCTGCATGTGCTGGGCTTGGAGATACCTGGTAGTGGTTATGCTATCAAGCCAGGTAGGCTGCCACTAGTACTAAGCCTGGGCTATTTAGGAGGAGGTACAGGGATCCTGAGGCCAGACACTATTTGCTTTGGGTTTGTGGAACTTTGAGAAATTTTAGAAAAGTCTTCAGTGTGAGCATAGGCCAGCCACTTCTTGGATTAGCTTCTGAAAAAGGTTATTGTCAGGAACATGTATTGGGTGGGGTGGGTTATCAAGGAATCACTAGGGTAAGGTGAGAGTGGTATTAGCTAGATTAATGGATACTCAGATTTGGGCCCTGCCTATTCTTTAAGGCTGAGTGGTAGGAGGGCTCAACAAAGTACCAGTGGCATCTACTGGCACTTCAGTTCTGGGAAGAAATATCCCTTCAGCCCTGTCCCTGAAGCAAGACAATTCAATTCCTCCCCATATGTCCCGGGTACATTTTGAGCAACTGTCCCTTTTCTAGAGCTTGGAGTGAGTATTTGTGAACAAGGGAGTCTGCAGCCATGTCCATTAAGAGGATGCTTTGGGAGGAGAATCTAAGATGGCAGCATAGGTAAACACCTACACTGTGGCCTCACACAACAATTTCAAAACTACAACTAAAAGACAGAACGGACATCATCCAGAATCACAGGAAAGCTGGCTGATTGTAAATTCTACGACTAGAAGAAAAGAGAGGCTCATGGAGACCCAGAGGAGGTGCAAAAAGCTGAAGTATGGAGATGCACACATGGAAAGAGTGGGTTCCAGAGTACCTGGCTGGCTTTCTCTGATGAGAGGGAGACAGAGACTCCCAATGGCATTGAATTCCTTTTCCTACGACACTAAACTAAATGTCCAGCCCAAATTCATACAGGGGGAGTTTGGAATGTGAAAAGGGAGAAGTGCATAGAAATTTAAGGGAGTGGCAAAAGATCAAAGGCCTGGTAGTGCGCACAGCACTGCGCACAGAAGACCGATTGCTGATTGTGGCGCTGGCTTTCACAAGAAGGTGGGAGATATCCTTCCAACTGTGCCACTTCTAACTCTACTAAACCCCAGTTTTGGGCGTAACCCTGGGGACCCAGATTCATATGGTCTGGGAGCACAGGGGAGCCAGAAAGGCAGTAGTCTAGAGGCACTGTGATAGAGCGTGCACGCATGCACAGGAACCGCTCCAGGGATTACCCAGTCACGTGAGACTCAGGGACTGTGGAGGGCGGGGCTGACTGGAAGGCAAGGTGATCTGTTAAGCCTTGAGACTCCACCCATCCCAAGCTCAACAGAGAGGCTTTTGCAGGTTTGCAAGTCTTGTATCATAAAGCTGAATCCAACACAGAAGTTCTCCCAGCCTAGTGAAAATGTGGAGACAGAGGAAGAGATTACAAACAAAAAAAAATGAAGGAAAACAAATGCCTGGATATAGAGTTCAAAACCATGGTTATAAGTTTTTTCAAGAATATCCTAGAAAAGATGGATAAATTTAGTGAGACCCAAGAGGAGATGAAAAAGGACCAGCTAGAGATGGAAAAGGTCCAACTAGAAATTAAATATACATTGACTGAAATAAAAGATATTATAGAGAGTCCTAACAGCAGACTAGAGAAAGACAAGAATCAAGTCAAAAATTTGAAATATAAAGAAGCAGAAAACACTCAACTGGAAAAGCAAGAAGAAAAATAACTCCCAAATGTGAAGATAATGTAAGGAGCCTCTGGGAAAGCTTCAAGTGTACCAACATCAGAATTGTGGGGGTGCCAGAAGAAGAGAGAGAGCAAGATACTGAAAACCTATTTAAAGAAATAATGACTGGAAACTTCCACATCTGGTAAAAGAAATAGACTTACAAGTCCAGGAAGTACACAGAACCCCATATAAAAGGAATCCAAAGAGGACTACACCAAGACACATCATCATTAAAATACCAAGAGCAAAAGACAAAGAGAGAATATTAAAAGCAACAAGGGAAAAACAGTTAATTACCTACAAGGGAGCACCCATACGACTGTCAGCTGATTTCTCAACAGAAACAATGCAGGCCAGAGGGGAGTGGCAAGAAATATTCAATGTAATGAATAGCAAGAACCTATAATTAAGAATACTCTATCCAGCAAAAGTATCATTCAGAATTGAAGGGCAGATAAAGAGCTTCACTGAGAAGAAAAAGCTAAAGGAGTTCATCAACTCCAAACCAGTATTATATGAAATGTTGAAAGGTACTCTTTTAGAAGAGGAAGAAGAAAAAGGTAAAAGATAAAAAATTATGAACAACAAATACATATCTATCAACAAGTGAATCTAAAAATTAAGTGAATTAAAAATTTGATCAACAGAAAAAACTGGTGAACATAATAGAATCAGGAGCACAGAAAGGGAGTGGACTGATAATTCTCAGGGGGAAAGAGGTGAGGGGAGTACAGGAAGAGATTAGACAAAAATCATACACCTATGGATGAGGTCAACGGGAGCGAGATAAGGGTCGAGCAAGGTGTTGGAGACAGATGGAGTGGAGCTATAAGGGGAAAAATGAGAAACAAATGTAATAATCTGAATAATAAAGATTTAATATATATATTTAAAAAAAGAGGATGCTTTGGTTACAGCATCCCTCTGTCTCACCCGGACTGTACCCCTGCTGATTTTCACAGCCAGCTGTTGCGGGGACTCTTCTTCCCTGATCTAGTACTTCAGGTTGGGTATCCAGTAGGGGGCTTGGACCCCTTCTCCTCATGGTCTGTCTGTAAAGCTAAAGTATCCCTCCTGATTTTTAACTGCCACATGGGGAGTGGGACCAGTCTTCTTGTTTATCTGACCCTCCTATTCGTCTTAAAGTAGTTTCGTTATATCTTTAGTTATAGGAGGTCTGTTCATCTAGTCTTCAGGTGATTTTCAAGGGTATTTGTTCTATAATTTAAATTTAAATTTGATGTGTTAATGGAAGTGGCAAGCACAGCATTTATCTACTCTGCCATCTTGTCCAAAAGTCAAGTCAGGATATGCAAATATTGACTATTAGATTAATATTTTCCACATTCACTAGCATCAGAAATATAATGATACATTTCTTTGGGCATGTTAATACATAAAATTAAACTTGACAACTTAGCTTTTATGTTTGTCTTTCTTGTTACTTATCAACTAATAATGATTTAAAACAGAGCTGGAAATTGAACATCATAAATGCCTTTACTATCACTCACCTTCCACTGAACTCTCTCCCTTGTTCCTACCATCAGCCAACAGACAGACAATTTCATCCTTAGTTTCCACTTCTCAAAATCTTCCTCAACTCATTCTCTGGACAGCTGTATTTACTAACAGAATCAGCATAGAACAGGAGAGTAAACCTATTTAAGCTCAGGAGTATTTACATCTAAGAGGGGCACTTTTAAGACCCAAGCAACTTAAAATGCAAATTTTTCCAGCATGCAAGAAGGCAGATGTGAAGGAAACCATTCTACCACCTTTTCAAAGACAATCAGGGACTTCTACCTCTCCTCTCCTTCCTGACAAGGAATAAGGCAGGTGTGTGTTTGATTTCCATTACTGCCATCTAAATGAGGTTTCAAAGCAGTTTTTGTGGATCAGAAAACTAACAACAGTGTTCTCACTCTGAGTTGGTAAGTAATGATATCTGAAAGCAAATGTTCAAAAATAACTAACACTAAGGATTGTGTAATTGTTCTTCTCAGCAACTTTAGATGTGGTAAAGTATTTCATTTCATCAGTGTAACACACTCCCATACTTATTCCCAGAAAATGGAAAAGCAATCTTTGAAAAGTAAAGAACCATCATCATTCTTTGCATTTTGTCTTAACATTTTGGCATTAAACTTGGAATTTCTTCCCACTTTTTTCTTATTCCAGTTTTTCACTGTGACTATGGTCTGTTAACATCATTATTTTTTTTCAAAATAAAGAATGTCCTATTGCTTTTTGTGGAATATTCAGTGACCCAAATCTATAATTAGTGTTTCTAAGCACATGCCAGATTTTTTTTCTTTTTGTTTTTAATTGAGAGACCCCAAGTCGATATTCTAACATCATTTTTTGTTTAAGATTATTTTGACAGAAGCATTGTTAACATCAGAAAATATATTTTTCTCTAAATAAATAAAAATATCTACCCTCCTAAGATCAAATTTATAATTAGAACAAAATGTAATCATGAATAAAGGCTAAAATTATTTAGTTAGAAAACATCTTTAAAGCTATTAAATTTTATATTCTGGGCAGATTTAGATGTTTGGTAGAATATTTTAAATACAATTAAATATGCCTTTTATTATAATACTTTAACCTTAGAAACAGGGAAGCAAAACACTAAATTGTATTCAGTTCACTTTGTGATCTTGGTTAATCCAAGAACTACAAATCTTTAACTTTATTTTTATGTCACCTAACATGAAAATTTACAGTCACATGGATTGCAACCTAATGGCCTAGGCCCTCAGGTAGCCAGCAAAGAATACCAGGTGCCAAGAACATCTAGCAAGTTCTCCAGGGCTGGAAGCCACCAAGATTTTTTATAGGAGCAGCAGCAGATATCCCTGCTGATGTAATAGTGAAGTCAAAGGTTCTATAAGGGCAACTTATTTATCTTTCACTTTCATAATTAGCAGTATTATTAAGAATGCTAATCTATATGATATATACTATGCTTTTATAATTATCTGCAGCCAATCAACCAAAGCCTAGCCTTGCTATACTATAAAAAAATTGAAAAAGGATTTAGGGTACCTGGATCCCTAAGAATTTTATAATCTTTGGACATTAGTCAAATTACCTCTCATTACTCATGTGGGATAAAAAGGAGTTGGGTTATTTCTATGGTCTGAGAGTGGCTTAGTGAAATAGAAGAAAACATTGATTTAGACAGACATTGGTTAGAATTTCAGCTCTGCTGCCTTTACTACATGGTACTTGTCTTTATTATTTTTTGATAAATAAGTTGGAGTAGGAATCTCTATATCCAAGAATTGTGAGAATTAAATGAATTACAAGAAGTTTGTCTACTAGCACACAGTGGCAGCAATTATTACCGAAGATCTAATACTGTACCTCTCTCAGTAAATGCCTTCCTTCAACTACCACCATCAATGATTAAAACTTCTCTTGCAGTTGTGCCTTTCTTCAATCTATAAGGACCTAGCTGAGACATATGTATCCATGAGCTGGAGAAAAGTTGAAATTAAACAAACAGTTGAAGAATAACTTCAGGATGGCATAGAATAAGATCTGTTTGGAGGTAGCATCTCTTATTCTCCTTCCTCAACTACATCTATACCGATAATTCCATCCATTCATTATTTCAGACATCCAATAAGTATTGATTAACTTTGACTGTGTTCATGTTCCTTGACCAACCTCATTCCTAAGCCAGTGTAGGCCAAAAATTTGTCTGATGAGTTAAAATGATGAATATTTTGGTGCCAATTTTTATCTAATTACAATTTTCTCATTTCTAAATACCAAGACAGCTTTCCATTACTCACCTATAGACTATTCTATGGCGTATGGTGTATTTTTTGAATATTTTCTTCACACTTTCCTAATTAGATTAACTTTGTCTTCACACTTTCTGTTTAGAATGTTTTCTGAGACTGTGTTCTAGTTACTTGCATTTTTAAACTGAAAAGAATTTAATTCAAATTTCTGTGATTCTTGTTTTCACTGGGAAAATCTTATCCCCTTTTACATTTGCTTTGAAATGTGCTGAAACATAATTGGGGGTAGGGAGAGGATCTATGTAATGCTCTCATTGATCATATTTATCAAGTATTGCAAGTAAGATAGACCAGTACTGAAGAGACAAATTCTGGCCCCAAATTCATCACTGATTTGTTGTGATAGGAAATGTGACAACTTCAGCCCTTTGCTTCTCATGTTTAAAATTGGAAAATGATACTATATTATTTTTAATGAAAACTAAAATTAAATAGATATGTAATAGACACTTGAAAATTATAAAGTGAGTTATAGCAAATATGAGCGATCACTTTATCTTACCTCAGTTAAGGGAGACCACTAAGCTGGCTCAAATTTGAGCATTGGAGAGAATGATGATTGGAAGTAGATTTGGGTTACCAGTGAATCAGCAAACAATGCATAGGATAAACACTGGGTCAAGGATTCTAGTGAGTGGGACTGACTCTAATGTTTTTCCACTTGCCCTCACAGAGGGGTGCCCTGTGCTACAAAACCACATCCAGCAGCGCTCATATAGTGAAGAACCTACCAGGACAGATCACATAGGAAACCTACCTCCCATATCATTTTTCATGGAAGGATCTAAAGGGGAGGTTGTACACATGGGCATGAAGTGGTCTGCTCTATTTCACTGAAAGGGAATTCTTGCTATGCCATGAATACATGCATTTACAATTAATTTATTTTTGTGTTATTCGGCCTTCTCAAAGTTTTAATAATCTGGCCAGTTTTGTCTAACCATTAAGGCCCATGAGAGTCTTCAGAAAAAGGCAGATTTGGGTTTTGACTTTAGCCTCCAAGATGTTACTAAGTACAATCAGTGGAAAAGACAAAGAAGAAATCCAACCAGTAAATATTAAGTCATGAAAGAGACAAACAGACACCAAACCAGGCCTGTCTCTGGGATAAATTAAGCTATAGTAGATATGTATGTATGTATGTATTTTTTATTTATTTATATTTCTCTTAGATTCCTCTAATTCCTCAGTCATGTTCCACTATGAACACTCTCCTTGCTCCAATTTCTCACTCTACCCTTGATTTAATCTATCACAGTTGCTTTAGAGATCACATAAATACTCACTGTTCAGAGTCCATACTGCAGGTACTCACTTATCCCCCTCCTTTTCCTTAGAAAATATTTAGTCTTTCCCATCTCATATGCATCTTACCTTAATCTTCAAGATCATTCTGCCAAGGTACTGAACATCTCAGTCTTTATGAAATACAAAGCAATATAATTTAAGAGAAGGATTGCTGGTTCAGAATCACATAGACTCAATGATGAATCTTGTTGGAGGATATGGAGCAAATGATCTAATATCTCAATTCTTACCTCCTCACTCTTAGGACAGGTTTGATGAATCCTATCTTAGAGGCTGGAGTGAACACTACATGTGATTTTACATAAAATGCACATAGTAAGTTTTTAGCCAATATGCATCTTTCCATTTGTTTCAGTTTGTAAAGTTGACAATTTCAGAAATAGGACAGAGGATATATTTCCATTGATTTTTTTTCCCTTTCCCTCTGATCGCAGGCTCAACCCTTTCCCCGGGTTGGCCCCTTGGAAAGAGGGTCTCCCATGCCCTTGCAATCACAGGCCTGGCCCCTTCCGAAGCCTAAAGCCTTGGGCGGAGGCTTTAGGCTTGGGAAGGCCCCTCCTCCAAACCCCCCCCCCTATTGTAGGGAGGTTTTAGGCTTAGGCAGAGGGCCCCCACCCCTCTGATGGCTGGCTGGGAGTGACTTAGGTGCTAAGGAGGTTCCCAGGATCCAGGTGTGTATGCAAATGAACTGCTATCTTTGTTGGGCTAATTTGCATACTCTGATGGACTGTGGGCGTAGCAGAGGTATGATCAATTTATTAGATAAGATAGTACTATGAGGCCTGGTGCATTAATTCATGCATGGGTGGGGTATGTGGCCAACAATAGGGACCAATTGGGGCTGCAGGAGATTGGCTGGTGGGGATGAGGGGAGTGCAAGAGGTTGGCCAGTGGGGGCCATGGAGGTTGGCTGTGGGAGTGCACTGACTGAAAGGGGGCAGCTCCTGTGTCTTCCCCCTTGTGGTCAATGACATCATAGCAACTGGTCGACTGGTTATTGGTTTTCGGGCATTTGGTCCCTTAGGCTTTCATATATATATAAATAACTCAAATATATTGATAATTTTCCTTTGATTAGAAAATTAACTATACACTTTTATTGATTGATTTTAGAGATAGAGGAAGGGACAGAGTTATTGTTCCACTTATTTATTCATTCATTGGTTGATTCTTGTATGTATCCTAACCAGCGATTGAACTGCAACCTAACAGACTAAACTATCTAGCCATGGTAGAAAATGAACTATATTTTTTGCTTTATCCTATATAATAAAAGTGTAGTATGCAATTTTGGCCCTCCACCAGAGTTCTTCTAGGAGTTTGACTAGGAGGTAGGGGTGGGGCCAGCCAGGGGAAGAGAGGGATGCCCCAGTTGGCAGGTAGCAGTGGCAGGAAGCCAGGGAAAGGGAAGGAGACCCTGGCCAGCAGTTGGCAGCCACTAGGGATCCTACCAGTGCATGAATTTCATGCACTGGACCTCTAGTTTTTAAATAGTTTTGTATTTAGGGATTTTACTTTCTGTTAATTATTTTAGTTTATATTAGCTCTTTCTTAATTGGTGGGGCTAACCCTGAATGATGGATGTATGAATAATTATTCTGACACATGATTGCTGTGAGAGGGCTAAGAGACTGCCAGGCTAAAGGAACCAGATAGCCTCTATTGCCTCCCTCTTCAGGCTTTTATTGTAACAGCAATTTGAGATAAATTTTATTTTTTTAAATACAATCAGTAGGATAACTAATTTTGGGAGGACACATTTGTGTGTAGTTCTACAGTGTCTTTTAAGCAAGGACACCTAAAGATTAAGCATAAAGGTTCTGATGAACACTTGAGGCTCTGCACATTCACAGACTTATTTGAAAGGTCAAGAAGTGAATGAAATGTGAGTATCCTCCAATAATCACTCAGCTTCTGCCATCAGCTTCTTCATTATCCCCAAGGTTATTCCAGGGGTTGTCTGCGTCTGAGGAAGGTGCAACATTTGGTGCCATGTGATCCCAGGCTCACATTCTTCATTTCTGGAAGAAGATTGGTCCTGTGCCATACCGTGGTAGGATTTAATCCAGCAAGCTGGAATCCACAGGGGCCCTGTGGTGGTAGAAATATATACATATTCTCT